>PVIR01029168.1:0-21279 GCA_004026965.1 Petromus typicus | reverse complement strand
TTTTTGAGACAGGGTCTCGCTTTGTGGTTCAGGCTGGCCCTGAGCTCAGCCTCAAACTCACATTACAGCAATCCTCCTGCCTCTGCCTCCCGAGTGCTGGGATTACAGGCGTGAGCCACCACGCCCGGCACTGTGGTGTGTGGTACTGGTTGCTGCTGGAGTGAGTCTCCATGCCCAGTATTGTTATGTGGTTACCAGGGATCGAACCTGGGTCCTTGCGCTTGCAAGACAGGTGCTGGAACCACTGAGCTATATCCCCGGCCCTTATGTGAATATGTTTTTTTTGTTTGTTTTTTAGGTTTTTTGAGACAGGGTCTCACTTTTGTGGTTCAGGCTGGCCCTGAGCCTAGCCTCAAACTCACATCACAGCAATCCTCCTGCCTCTGCCTCCCAAGTGCTGGGATTACAGGCATGAGCCACCACGCCCGGCACTGTGGTATGTGGTAATGGTTGCTGCTGAGCGTGAGTCTCCACACCCAGTATAGTATGTGGTGACTGGGGATCGAACCTGGGTCCTTGTTCTTGCAAGACAGGCGCCGGAACCACTGAGCTAACTCCCCAGCCCCTATGTGGATATGTTTTTATTGTCCTTGGATAAAACATAAGAGTTTTTAAGCTATGTCTTGGATTTTATGTATGTATTCAACTTTCTAAGACACAGTATCCTAAAGTGCAAATTTCTGTGCATCAACATATGAGCGTTCCAAATGGTTTCAATCCTTGCTGACCATTAGTAACATCAATTTTTCAAAATTTGCCATTCTAAGTGAGTACATAAAAGTATTCCATTGTGATTTTACATCTTTTTAATGGCTAACAATGTTAAGCATCTTTTCATGTGCCTGCTGGATATTTATTATCATCTTTGGCAAAATGTTTCAACATAATGGCAATTTTTAACATTGAGTAGTCTTATCTTGCATTTTATTAAGTTATAAGAGTTCTTTATATATTCTGGATACAAATCTTCGGTCTTAAGCACATATTGTGAACATATGCTCCCATTCTGTGCCTTGATATTCCTTTTCAGTGGTGCTTTGAAAAAACTGATTTATAATTTTGAAATCTAATTTGCCAATTTTTAATTAGTATTTTTATTTTGTGTATTGTGTGCCCAATTTAAGAATTCTTTGCCTATCTTAGGGATCATAAGTACTTATTGTGGGCCAGGAATTAGGTCAATAGTGCCAGGCCTGCTTTGTAATGCGAGGTCCTGAGCTTGGCGCCTGGCACTGAAAAACAAACAAACAAACAAACAAGCCAACAAAAGAAGTTTGTTGCTAGGGTTTTCCACATGTTTTATATCTTCAACAGTCGAGGTTTTTAATTTCCTTCGAATAAAATTTGTATATTATGTAAAGTAAGAATTGGGGTTTATTTAATTGTTCAAGAACCTTTTTTTGGAAAAACTTCAATTTCCTATGTAATTAAAAAAAATTGATCAAGTGTGTGTGGGTCTCTTCTACCTTTTTTCCTTCATTGATCCTTACCTTTCTTTATACATACAAGCCTTCCTTGGACATTTTATAGTAACTCTTTGAATCAAGTGATACAAATCTTCCTACAATATTCTCTTTTATTTATTTATTTACTTATTTTGTTCAGTTCTGGGGATTGAACCCAAGGCCTTGCACATGTTAAACAAGTGATGCAATGCTGGACTGAACCCCCTTAGCCTTGGAACAATTTTCAAATTTTGAGAGAGAGGGTTTCTTTAAATTAACCAGGTTAGGCTCAAACTCATCATTCTTCTGCTTCAGCCTCCATGGTATTTGGCATAGTAAACATGTGCCACCACATCCAGTTCCCAAGGTCATACTTTTTTTCAAAGTTATTCTGGTTTTTCTAGGTTCTTTTTATTTCTATGTACTTTTTAGGAATAGGTTATCAATTTCTACATAAAGTTAGTTGATTGGCTTTTGATTTAAGTGAGTCAAATTGATATTCAATGTAGATAGAAATGATGTCTTAACGATACCAAATCTTCCAGTAATTAAGACAGTATATCTCTCTCTATTTTGATTAATAAATTCAAATATGAGTTTTCTTCCATTATTTTATGTGTTTTCTTCAGGGATTCTGGTGATTGGTATGCTTATCTTTGGTTGACTTTCATTTAACTATTTTCTTTCAGAACTTTTGAACTTCTTTAGTTTATTTTCGTTTACCTGATTTCGAGTCTAGTCTCCATTGGGTACTTGCCATGCAGTCTTTATTCCTAAACTGATTTAATCTTTTATTCTCCCTGAGTTCAGCTAGCTAATCAGTCAGTTAATCAATTTATTTATTTATCTGTATCTTTGTCCATTTCTATTCTTGGTTTTCAAGTTTTGGTCTCAAGGTAGTTTTTCATATTTCCAAATGTTTATTTGAAAACATCCTTTTGGAATTTTTGGTTTTGTGGTTGCCCTTGGGTAGAATGTCAGCTGTTGAAATGCTTTTAAACACCCTTCCCTCTCCAGCCTCCCTCTCTCCTCCCTTCCAGCTTCCTCCTCCTTAGAGAAGCTTTGTGGGGATTTTGGGTGCTTAACATTTCAAGGATGAGTAGTTTACTATTTCTAATTCAAGATCACCCTCTCCTGTCGGTGTAGTGAAGTACAGTTCCTGAAGGGTGGCTTTCTTCTTGAAAAACAAATTGTAGGTGATACTTTTTTGATGCCCTTTTTATTATTTACCTGGTATACTTTCATAATATCTTATTCTGGTGTTATTAATGTTATCTTCATTATTTCCTTGAAGATTTTAAACTGATTCATCTTAAAATTATCTTCAGACTCTTCAGTCACCTTAGGATATAGATCTGTCATTTGTAACTACCTCCCATTGTGCTGTACTTTTAAACTTTTTCTGGAGAGTTTATATTGTGTGGGACATCTCTGCATTCTTCTCTAGCCTGTGAAGAGTTTCTTGGTTGTGTCTTCTTCACTTTGGTCTCAAGGGTTAAGTAGACTGGACCTGAGCCTGTATTCACATTCCAACCCAGCGCCTCATTTTTGGTGTTGGCAGTTCTCCCAAATCCACATGGTACAGGCCAGTGCAGGGACTTGTGTGGGACCCAGGGTTGATATAAAGGATTTCTATAAGATGAATGCATGCAACGACTTTGAGGAAAAGAGGCCACCCTAAACTTGTCTTCTGAGCAGAGTCACAACTATGAAAAAGGAAGAAAGACCACGGGCACCAGTACAAGTGCACATTATACATTTCCTTATTTTTATCTTGCTGTCTAAAAGCCCATTTGTTTTTCCTGAGCAAAGCTATTTGTTCTCCACACAGGATCCTCTTCTCTCTCTTCCTTTCTCTAGTGTATTAGGTGTATGAAACCTAAATTCTAATCAACGCTTTAAGGCAGCGCATCCTTGAGCCCTCCTGGGCAAGCACATCGCAAGCTTAAGCAAACTTTTTTTGTGTCAATTGCCTGTCTTGTGTCAATTTGGATTCACAGGCAGCCACTCACTGAAACTCAGATTGAAGGAAAAGTTTTTCTTTCCCAGCACCAGGATAGGACTCAGCTGGGACCACCAGCCCTGAACAGAGACCGTATTTCTGCCATGCTTTGCACTGTGTGTCTGGAGTGTTAAGGTCCATTGTTGCAGGAGGAAAGGCCCCATCACCGGGAGTGCATCAGGCTTTCCCCTGAGGACACCGTGCTCCAGCTGTGTCTGCGGCCCACCATTTGTTCTTTTGATTTTAGTACTTTGCTTGAGTCTTTTGGTCTGTTTTGAGCCCCTGAAAATTTCTCATATATATGAGAGAAGCATATAGATTTACTTAACACTTTATCTCTTATTACTCTGAATTTAGGTCACAGAAAAAGGATTCTGAATACATTTACTTTGAAACTTTTATCCTGAGATCTTCAGCCCATTTAAAAAGTAAAAATGACAATATTTAATTGAACTCAAATTATGTCCTTTGATTCAGGAATTCTACTTCTGGAAATCTTACTTGAGAAGATAATCCAAAAAGTGGGGAAAAGCTTTCATGATCAAAGATGTTCACCCATTATTATTATTATAATTATTATTATTATTTTTTTTTTTGAGACAGGGTCTCGCTTTGTAGTTCAGGCTGGCCCTGAGCTCAGCCTCAAACTCACATCACAGCAATCTTCCTGCCTCTGCCTCCCGAGTGCTGGGATTACAGGCGTGAGCCACGATGCCCAGCACTGTGGTATGTGGTACTGGTTGCTGCTGGGCATGAGTCTGTCTTCACATCCAGTTTTGTATGTGGTTGCCACGGGATCGAGCCCGGGCCCTGGCACTTTCAAGACAGGTGCCAGAACCACTGAGCCAAATCCCCGGCCCCTCACCCAGTATTATTTTTGATTTGGATATATTATATATTTTGATATATTATAAATATTTCCTAGAAGTAGAAAAATATTTAATATGTCAACTCGGGGCTGGGGATATAGCTCAGTGGTTCTGGCGCCTGTCTTGCAAGTGCAAGGACCCGGGTTCGATCCTCAGTAACCACATAACAATACTGGGCGTGGAGACTCACCCCAGCAACCAGTACCACATACCACAGTGCTGGGTGTGGTGGCTCATGCCTGTAATCCCAGCACTTGGGAGGCAGAAACAGGAGGATTGCTGTGATGTGAGTTTGAGGCTGAGCTCAGGGCCAGCCTGAACCACAAAGTGAGACCCTGTCTCAAAAAAACCCTTAAAAAAATATTAATATGTCAACTCAATGTGATATTATACAACTATTAAAACTGATCATTTATGAAGAATATATGCTATTTAAAAGACTTATTATAGTGTAAAGAATTTATTTTTAATTGATTTTATTGGGACATTCTAATCACTCGTCATGATCACACTCAACACTGAGAATTTGTACCAGTACATGACACAACTTATTTCTCATTTTTTCCCATTTCCCTGCCCACCACACAATCCCTCCACCCTCTTTATACATAATTTAAGCTTCCTTCTTTAATCATTTAATTTTTTTCTTTCCCTTCTTTACTTACCTGTACCCCTTTTTCCCTTTGTATATTTTGTCTTTCACAGTATCTATCATATATTTTAGAACTCATTTACATTTTTGATTTCTTATACTAGAGAAAAGATACAGTATTTACACATCTGTGACCTATTTATTTCACCTATGAGTATGTAGTATAAATGACTCAAACTTATCATACTTTATGCACAGTATTACTCCATTGTATGAAAAACCCCCACATCTTCTTTATCCAGTCTCCAGTTGATGGGCATTTGGGTTGTTTCCAAGATGTAGCTATCACAAAGTGAGCTGCTGTAAACGTGGGTGCACATACATCACTGTGATGTGAGTCTTTCATTCTTTTGTGTATGTACCTAGCAGAGGACAGCAGGGTTTGACAGGCTTCTCTACAGTGGCTGCACCAGTCTATGTACCCACCAACAATGAAGAAGGGCTCATTTCTCCTCACAGCCTCTCCAGCATTTGTTGGTGGTTGTCTTCATGATAGCAGCCATTCTTTGTGGAGTGAGATGGAATCTCAGTATTGTGTTTATCTGTATCTCTAAAATGCCCAGTGATGTGGAGCATTTCTTCATATGCTTTGTGGGATAATTTTTTTGAGACAAGGTCTTCCTTTTTTTTTTTTTTTTTTTTTTTTTGTAGTTCAGGCTGGCCTTGATCTCACTATGTAGCCCAGGCAAGCCTCAAACTCACAGCAGTCCTTCTGCTTCTGCCTCCGGAGTGTTGGGATTACCGGCATGAGCCACCACACCTGGCATTGTGGTATGTGGTACAGATTGCCGATGGGCATGAGTCACCATGATTGGCGTTGTGGTATGTAGTTACTGGGGATCAAATTTGGGACCTTGCACTTACAAGGCAGACACTGGAATCACTGATTAAATCCCAGGGCCCAGGAGAATGTTTTGTTTTGTTTTGTTTTTTTAGACAGAATCTCACTTTTTTGTAGTTCAGGCTGGCCCTGAGCTCAGCCTTGAACTCTCAGCAATCCTCCTGCCTCTGCCTACCAAGTGCTAGGATGACAGACACGAGCCACCATGCCCAGTACTCTGGTATGTGATACTGATTGCTGATGGGTGTGAGTCTCCATGCCCAGTATTGTTGTATGTGGTTACCCAGATCGAACTGGGGCCTTGCACTTGCAAGGCAGGCACTGGAGCCACTGAGCTAGATCTCCAGCCCCAAGAGAATTTATTTTTGATACAGGGTCTCTCTGTGTAGCTCAGGTTGGCCTTGGACTCACTAAATAGCACAGGCTATCCTCAAACTCATGATAGTCCTCCTGCCTGAGCGTCTCACAATTGTGCACCACCATGTCTGGCTGCAAGAAAGAGAATTGTTTTAGTCTTTATTTTTGTACTTATTTGTTTTGCAGCGCTGAGGTTTGAGTGCAGGGCCTTTTGCATGCTCGGCAAGTGCTCCAATATGGAGCCACACTTTCAGTTTTTGGAGCCAATTTGTTTGTTTGTTTTAACATCAATGTTCTTTAAAATAAAACCATAGAAAAGGGAATAGAAATCACAGTAAAATGCTAAAATATATTGTCTCAGTGATTTTTCTACTTTCTGAAAAGTAAAGATTTTAACATATTCAAAAAAAACTTTTTTGAGCAAGGTCTTTCTTTGTAGTTCAGGCTGGGCCTGAATTCAGTTTTGAACTCATAGCAATCCTCCTGCCTCTGCCTCCCGAGTGCCGGGATTACAGATGTGAGCCACTATGCCCAGCATTGCTGTATGTCATTACAGGGGATCAAATTTAGGACTGTGTCCTTGAAGGGCAGACACCGAACCACTGAGCTAAATACTCGGCCCACATTTTCAAAATTTTATGCATGAATCTCTCGTAACAAGATCTGAGGTAATATACTGACTAAAAGTTGAATGGTAGAAGAATGCAATTCTAAGATAGTTGTTCTCTCAGTTATTGTAGAGAATGGACTAGCATCCCAGGAAGCAGCTGATTCTGAAGCGTGAGTATGACAGGCCATACATGGCAGGAGGAGCTCTTGTGTTGTCGGGGCAGGTTTCCGTATCAGGGCTGAATGACATCAGTTTGTGTTACAGAACCGTGCAGCAGAGCAGCAGGGCGGACGGCAAGACCGGACGGCAAGACCGGCCGGCCGGAAACGGCTGGGAACCTGCACCGCAAAAGTGGATGGGAGTGGGCAAAGGGCGGCTTAGTGGACGGCTCCGCGCGGTCCTCGCAGCGGACACAAGCCCGCGTCCGGGGACGGCGCTGCGTTTGTGCCGGCGCTGCCCGGAACCTTGAACATTCAGGCGAGGAAAGACATAGCTTTTGCCCTCATGGAACTTAACAATCCGAGAGAGGCGTCCAGCTTTCCGAGGAAAGGCATCCTTCTGCTTCGATTTTTTGAAAACATGGTAGGAGAAGGAGAGGAGGGAGGGAAGGGTGAGAGAAATAAAAGGTCGGTGGATAAACCAGTTGGAGATCGGATGATCCTTCCTTGCGTCCTTACTGCCCCTCTTTCTTTTTAAAATATATAAAGTGCTGAGAGTACGTGAATCCGTTTAATCAGTGTGGACCACCTTTTAGAGTTAGGATGGAACAAACACATCCTCAAATTGTACGTTTACCTAACAATCAAATTTAACTGGTCGCCCGTGTTTTTATTTGCCAAATTTGGGCACACAGCACCTGTCTTTGCTTTTGACGCGTTGGTGTCAGCGAGGGAAATTGCCTCCGGCCAGCCAGGGAAGGCAGCCACCAGGGGGCAGTCGGGCGCCGTGCTCAGCAAGAGGAGGGCGCCTCAAAGATCCCGGCAGCTCCCGCCGCGTCCCTCCTTCAACCCTGGGGGCACCTACCCCACTTCTAGCCACGACTTTCAGTTCTCCCTCCTGATCTTATTTTATTAAAGTAGTTAAATTCTAGAGAAACATTTAAACTTTTTAAATGTGAAAGCCATGCATAACAGAACAAGCAGACTTCATTCGTAATTGACTGTAGTTATAAACTAATTCTTCTTCCTTTGAAGACCTAAGTTTAGGTTCAGCTACTCGCAGCTCCTCTCCCTCACTCCGTGACCAGGAGCCCCTGTCCTTCCTTATTTCCTCCCAAATCGCTATTTGCATTGTTCTTTGCTTCCTTTCTCCGCCTCCACGTGCTCATCCTGTCACTATGGTTACAGGAGGACCTGTTTCTGTGTTGCCCTCTTCCATAGCCTGCTTGCGTGGTAATTTTCCCAGTGAATTCCAGCTCCTCTCAGTTATCTCTGCTCTTATCCACCTTCAATGGGGAAAGTGCCACAGAGGGAGAGACAGACAGACAGACACAGACAAACACAGAGACAGAAAGAGAAAGGGAGAGAGAGACAGAAAGAGGAGATCTCCTAACAGCTCAGACAAAAATTCTTACCAGACTTTCTCCAGCTCATTTTCTTCTTTTTATTTTCATATTTTATGAGGAAAAGCTGCTTCTGACCCCATGCCTCTTACTCTAGGGTAAATCTAAACCTACTTGTGGCATTTATTAAAACCTTTTGGATTTATGGAAATTAAGTTTTCCTTTAGGATTGATAAATGAACCAAAGGGCCAGGGATTTACCTCAGTGGTTCTGGTGCCTGCAATGCAAGCACAAAGTCCTGAGTTTGATCCCCGGTAGCCACATACCACAATGCCAGGTGTGGTGACTCATACCTGTAATCCTAGCACTTGGGAGGCAGAGGCAGGAGGATTGGTATGAGTTCAAGGCTTGCCTGGGCTACATAGTAAGCTCAGGGCTAGCCTGAACTACAAAAGTGAGACCATGTCTCAAAAAAAAAGAACTGAACTCGGGGATGGGGATTTAGCTCAGTGGTTCAGGAGCCTGTCTTGCAAGTGCAAGGGCTCCGGTTAGATTCCCTGGTAACCACATACAATACTGGGTGTGGAGACTCACACCCAGCAGCAACCAGTACCACATACCACAGTGCCGGGCATGGTGGCTCACACCTGTAATCCCAGCACTCGGGAGGCAGAGGCAGGAGGATTGCTGTGATGTGAGTTTGAGGCTGAGCTCAGGGCCAGCCTGAACTGCAAAGCAAGACCCTGTCTCAAACAAACAAACAAAAAAGAACTGAACTCAAACCATATCCTGTCACTTGGGGAGAGATATAGAAAATGTCAACCAAGCTAGTTTGGACAGAGAGATATCCCAGAATAGTGCAATGAAATGTTAAAACCAACGCCTTGGGAATAAGAAATTTCTTCAGAGGGATGGAGAGAAAATATTTTCAAGTATCAAAGATAGTTCATCAAAACTTTTGGGGCAATAGTAGAGGCGAAGATCAGAAATAGGTTGGTTTCTGGTTAGGTAATTTTTCTTGTTTATGTGGAGACACAAGATCACCTGCTAAAATTATGCAAATCTTCTTTCAGAGAAAGTAGCAGAATTGTATTAGATCCTTCAGTAATTCTGTTGAGACTATAGCTCATAAGATCCATTCTTTTAAAAGGCTAGCATCAAATCAACGCAATCCAGCAACAGTTTTTAATGTCATAAAGCAAGATGCTCATTACATATTTTGCTTGGGGTCATACTCTCCCTTTGGCCTCTACTGGCTTCCTTATCACCTCATAGAGGCAGAACCTTCACCAACTATTTTACTTAAACTAATTGTTCTTCTGGTTCTTGAATCTTGTAGCCCTGGACTGTAGTCATCCTTGGCATTGGGATGATACGCGGCCTAGTACCCAGAGGCCCAGACCCGGAGGGTGAGTTCTTGGAGTTGCAGAATCCGGGGAGGTTTCTCTGAACACTTCCATCTTTATTGAGGATTATGCAGGCTTATACAGAATAAGGAGAGTAGGCATGGCTATGAGCGAGTAGGGACAACAGGGCTGTAGCTGATTGGTGGGACACAAGACTTTTACTTTTTATGGTTAGCTCTTGGAGGAGTGAAGGAATCATGACTAGAGGAACAGGAGGCCCCCTAGTGGCTATTGGCGTCTTCTAGCTTACATGCAGCATACTTGACCCAATCAGACTCAAACTTCTCTTTCACTGGACTATATTTTAGAATATTAAAAGCAGTACCGCAGGCCAATCTCTGGGAAGGACATCTCTTCTCTACACTTTCTTGTCCATATTCAGCAGGTCTTTTCTGAAGTCATTCTTTATGGTCCCAATTTTCTGGACTTTTTTTTTTTTTTTTTTAAGACAGGGTCTCTCTTTATAGTTCAGACTGGCCCTGAACTCATTATATAGCCCAGGCCAACCTTTAACTCACAGCAGTCCTCCTGCCTCTGTCTCTTGAGTGCCGAGATTACAAGTGTGAGCCACCATGCCTAGCATTGTGGTATGTAGTACCAGGGATCGAACTCGGGACCTTGTGCTTGCCAGGCAGACACTGGAACCACTGATCTCAGTCCCCAGCCTGGATATACAAGCTTGATCAGTCGGTCACCTGCAGGGGCAAGATGGCCCTGCTCATCTCTGCTGAATCCAGAGAACTTGTTCTGTTTGTTCCCAGCCCCCAAAAGCTGCAGTTTGTGCTCTATAACTCTCTGTTCTCAGCATGCCTTAATAGTACCAAACCTGCCTACTGTTAAGAAGCATGGCCTGGAGCCACATTGCAGCTTCCAGGTAGAGTTTATCTCACATGCTGGGTGAGTGAGTCTGGCATTTATCATAATGGATAATGGCTTGTTTCTGGGAAGGGTCCTGAAATACGGTCAAAAAAATGTCTGAGCTCATCAGCAATGCCTTGATTCCCATTCCATTTGTTGTCAGACATGGATATCCCCTGACTTTTTCCCCACATGTGGTGGTAGTTCCGATTTAGAAGTCTCCAAGCACAAAGTCACTTGCTGTAGTGCACTAGTCACTCTTCACTTGTCACAGCAACCCTGAAGTAATACCTAGAAATTGTAGAAATCTTAACCGTTAGGGTTAGATTGACTCTTTAAAATGAAATAAAAGGAAAAAGATTTTGAAAGGTGCTGATGGGCGCGCGTGTGTGTGTGTGTGTGTCTGTGTGATCAGGTATCCTGGAGAAAGGGGAGATGTGTTTTAGATACCTCAGAGTGCTGGGTCACTGGGGATCAGTAATACATCCAAAGTTTACTTTTTAGTGAATACTTCTCAGAGTCTAATGCAGGCTGGTAGAGTGAGTGACGGAGTGTATTTTTGTGAGGATGCATTTCTTTGCTGTGAACGAAGCTTTTAGCAGATGGGCATAAGTAGTCTGTACTTACGTAGTGGTAGTTGACTCAAAGTGTAAATACTATAAATGTGAACATCTGGCCTCTATCCCTGATGACTGTTGGGCATATGGGGCTGTGTTTCAGAGAGTGAGACAGCAAAAACTCACCAGACTAATAGTGATTTCTCCAGCAAATAGCTGCAGTAGGGTCGGGAGGTAATTTATCTCTTTTAGTCTCTATGTGGGGGAAATTTCCCCTTAAAAACTTATATATATATTTTTTGAGTCAGGGTCTCACTTTGTAGTTGAAGCTGGCCCTGAGCTCAGCCTCAAACTCACATCACAGCAATCCTCCTGCCTTTGCCTCCCAAGTGCTGGGATTACAGGCATGAGCCACCACACCTGGCACTATGGTATGTGGTACTAGTTGCTGCTGGGGTGAGTCTCCATGCCCAGTATTGTATGTGGTTACTGGGGAATCGAACCTAGGCCCTTGCTCTTGCAAGACAGGCACTAGAATCACTGAGCTAAATCCCCAGCCCAAATACTTATTGAAGTAGTATATGAAAGTCACTTTTAAAAATCAAACATAAGGGGGCCGGGGAGTTAGCTCAGTGGTTCCAGCACCTGTCTTGCAAGCGCAAGGGCCCGGGTTCGATTCCCCGGTAACCACATAACAATACTGGGTGTGGAGACTCACCCCAGCAGCAACCAGTACCACATACCACAGTGCCGGGCGTGGTGGCTCACACCTGTAATCCCAGCACTCGGGAGGTAGAGGCAGGAGGATTGCTGTGATGTGAGTTTGAGGCTGAGCTCAGGGCCAGCCTGAACCACAAAGCAAGACCCTGTCTCAAAAAAACCTAAAAAAAAAAAAAATCAAACATAAGAACTCCAGAGATGGTGGTTGTCTCCAACCTCACCCCTCTCTAGTCTTCTTCTTCAGGAACAAACTCTCTCAGCTGTCTGACTAATTCATCATTTGCCCTTTTGTATTCTGAATAGAATAATATTATGGCTAACATGTCTTGCTTTATCTGTTTACATATGCATCTGTTAATTTATTAGCAGACTGGGTGAGGATTTAACTTTCTGTTCAATTTCTCCTCTCTTTCCACATGGCTAGAGCTTCAGGTAGAAAATACTATGAACAGCAGGCACTCTGGACCCAGATTGCTTAAGTCTGAATTTCAGTTACGTGATCTTGAGCAAGATACTTAAGCTCTGTGCTTCAGTTACTTTATCTTTAAAATAGGACTCGATGATAGTACCACAGAGACTGGTAGCAGGATTGAATGAGTCAAGCCATAGGAAACAGTTAAATGGACACATGGTGTTCCATAAATGTTAGCTTCAATTAAAAACTTTCGGTGATATCAAGATTTCATGCTTAGATTACCAGAAATTCTAACTTTTACTGATAATTGTTCACTTTTTCTACTTGTATAAATTTTATTTTCTTTAAATTAATAGTTCTATTGTTTTTCCACTTGGTTAGTTTTGTATGTACCTATTACTAACTCCTGAATCTTCCAAAAGCCTCTTAATGCAAACAAAGGTGTCTGCTCCGTTTTCACCCCTCGTGTGCTTTCTCATCCCCTTGCTTTGTCAGCAGCATAACAATTATCTTAGGTCATGCACTGGTACCAACCGTCAATGTTGAATGCGATTGGAATGTATATATAAAATGTATCAATAAGATCAGTTTTAAAAAAATGTCTTAGAACTTCCACTTACCATCAGCCATATAATTCATCTTCTCATCTGTGCTGAGTCCTTTTACTTAATCTCCATGCTCCTTTTTCTTGCTGCATTCCCTCTTTCTGGGAAAGCTTGTCCTGTGGGGAAAGGTTCATGGAAGGTAAAATTTATAAAATCCTGTGGGCCCAAAAATATCTATTTTCTACCCAGCAGTGGGGTCAGAGAAGATGACTTTGAATTCCACTATTTGGGGCCCGGACTTTTACATAACCTTCTTGTTTTAAGATCTGTGCTTTGGCTTCAAATTCCTGTGTCCATAACCCTGAATTTTTCTTTAGTTCTTTCTTTGGAAGTAGGAACAATATAGCATTGTTGGAAGAATTTAGACATGTGTGTGAGCCAGTGGTGTTATTTTGTTAGATGGAATACTGCCTTTTAGGAGATACAGAAAAGGGATAAATTATGCAGGCTTTGTGATGAAAATAAGTGCACATATGACTATCTTGTGATATAGAAGGAAAAGGATCTTTGTATTTGGCCTTTTAATGTACTATCTCTGTTCGTTCACACTCTATTCATAATACTAGTCTCTTTTCCCTTAACCTTGTTGAATTCTGTGCTAAAAATATTGCCTTCCCATTTGGCGCAGTGAAATGTCATCCCCATTAAACACCAACATACCAAATGCTGCTTGCAGAGCCTCCACCAGCACACCCAAGTCAACATGAAACTGTGATCTTCCTCATCTTCACACTGCACATCTCGACAGACTATTCCACAGCATTGTCTAAGTCTTATGTGTTATATCAGTTTCTCAGAATTATGAGAACAAAAATTTCATCTATTGTAAAGCAAGTAGCACTGAATCAATGTCTCCAACCTTTTAAGTTGATGTTTTTCACCATTACAATAAAGAGTTATGGGTTTTTCAGATGATCTAATCTATTTGCAGTATTTTATAGAAAACTGAAGACCAAAGAAATATAAATATCTTTTCCCAGGTAATACTAGTGCTAGTGTGTTTAGAGCTTCTCTAAACACTGATTTGGTGCTGTTAACAAGCTATTGGCCAATCCTATGTGACTATTCACACTCGAAGCAAAATACCAAATCTCAGGTAGTGGACTGATGATAGGCTATCAACTATCATCCAGGAAATATTTAAAAATAAAAGTTCCTAGATCATATTCTCTGAAGATTCAGGTTCATTGTGATCTTAGGAATCTGTATGTTCAGTTATCTTTATAGGTGATTCATGGAGAGTACCCAGATTGGAGATTGGGAAGCCAATATTAAGAGATGTTCTACTCTTTACTGAGACTGGCCCATGACAATTTCTGACTAATAAATAATAACTGCAGGAAAGCTAAGTCAGAAGTCCTTTTAATCTGCAAACCAACCTCAGGGTGCTAAGAGCAAGGAGAGATGACTCCTGATGGTGTCCTTGCCAGGTGGAGATTGATTTGAAATGAAAGCACATCCAGGAAGATAACAGAAAGTGATCTAGGAACGCTGGAGCTCATCTCCAAGGATGGGCAGCCACTAAATCAGAACTGGCAATTTGACCTCACTTGGGGAAACATCGTTTTAAAATAAAGTATAACATTTTAAATATTTAAAAAAGAGTATCTGAGAAAGCACAATTTAAAAATGTACATAGAAAATGTAACAGAATAATAGACATAAATAATAGACAAAGATGGGAGAGTGCATTTTGTTATGCAAAATAAGAGGTGGAAGAGATTGAAACCTTTTACTGGAAGGATTTAGACACATCTCAGGGTGTGACTTTCCCTGAATAACTTGAGCTCTCTGACAAAGGTTCTTCACCGATACAGTAAGTCCCCAACTTATGAATGTGCAAATTGTGAACTTTCAGATATAAATACACCTCATATTGAAAACATTCACAGATGCAAACAAATTGTAGAAGTAGCTCACTTGTCTCCCAGACATTGTCATAGTTATGCTGCTATATGCGTATTGTATAACACAATAGTGTATAGAGTAGTACAGTATAGTTGGGGGCTTTATTTTTATATGTGTGTTTGGTTTTTTAAAAATGCTTTACATTATATATTTGTGTCAAAGGTATATAAGGTCCACTTGGTGAGACTGTACCTGAATGTGACTTAAGAATGTTTACCTGGAATGGAGCTTGTTCATTAAGTTGGGACTTACCATGCCAGCTCTCTTACTGATTACATCTTTTGTTTTCCTGTCCAGAATTCTCCTTTTTAAAAAATAACCCTTTAATTTTACTTTCGGGAATCACTCTTACCCCACATTCTATCTGCGTGATTCCCATTCATGGGTTCCAGGTGTGGGCCCATCACCTATATTTGGCCAATCAGTGCATTCTATCCTCGGTCACAATAATTATGTTGAGATAGGCACTACATCAAAGAGTGTCAGCCCTGAACTTTTGCTACACCTACTGGGAAAGAGTAGTTTGCAGTCTTCCTGCTGGGCCTAACTAAACTGGAAAGATTTACATGGGAAAGATTTACATAGGTAATTGTCCAGCATAGAAGGAGAGACTGACTTAGGAAGAAATCAACACAAAAGAATAAAGGCAAGAGTCAGAGAATGATAGTTTTCTGAAAATATTGTCTATGACTTCCAGGAAGACGACAGAGTGGTCAACAGCCAGGAAACAGCTTTTCTGTGATTTGGAGTCCAGATGCTGGAATACAGGAAGAGAGGAAGAGATGGAAGGAATTCAGTCACCCAGACATACCAAACATCTGAAGCAAGAATTGCAGTCTATGGGGAGAGTGGAGAGAGAGATTTTGATGTAGAAGAAGGGAGCAACAGGCTACACTTTCTCACTGCATGGCAAGAGCAACTCAGACCTGCAGATGCACTGTGACTACTGGTAACCCGAGAAACTTCCACAGAGAGTCACAGCATTGTAATGGATCAGTGGATACAGTGGACTACAGTAACTGTTTGTCATTTTCTAGGCTGTATTTGATGCCACTGTTGTTGCTCATTGTACTGTTTTGGCCAAGTTAACATAGTCCTTCTAATTTATTGTTCTTCTTGTTATGCCAAGACTAAATTCCCTATGGGTAATAAACAATACTATAGGCCAGTCCCAAAGACCAGGGGCTGGGTCAAGTAGGCAGCTACTTCTCAACCCCAATAAATGAAAGAGGTGGGATACTGTAACATGCTCAAAACCCAAAGGCCAGCTTATACTGGAAGACATCTCTGAGAAGTATTCATTTTCTGAGGGTTCTAAACACTAGCAATAAAGCTACTCACCATAAGCAATTTATCAGCATCAACCTGGTAATTGAACTGAAAGAAAAGAAAGAAAGAAAGAAAGAAAGAAAGAAAGAAAGAAAGAAAGAAAGGAAAGAAAATTAGTAACCTATTTGATGAACTTCACCAAAGGCAAGCCCAGGGGGAAATGAGGTAGAATAATTTGAAACACACCCACCTGAACTCTCTGAAGTGGTAACAGCAGAAGTAACAAAGTAGGTAAATGAAGTGCTAGAAAAAAATAAAGCCAAAATAGTTTCTCTGGTAACTACGGAGATAGTGACTATAATGAAAGACATGCTTAGTGACTCGAGAGTAGATAAAAAAAAAAAATTAGAGGAGCTTAGAAAAATGATGGAAATCATGATTTCCTAACATAGGAAATAAATGAAACCCATGAGGCAGATTCAGGTAGGTATTCAGAAGATTAAAACTTTCATTACAGGGCCAGGGATTTAGCTCAGTGGTTCCGGTGTCTGCTTGGCAAGCACAAGGTCCTGAGTTCGATCGCTGGCCCCAGAACCACGTATTATACTGTTGGGTGTGATAGCCCAGGCCTGTAATCACAGCACTTGGGAGGCACACTAGCCTGGGCTTCACAGAGAGTTCAGGACCAGCCTGAACTACAAAGAAAGACCTTATCTCAAAACAAAACAATAAAAAAACTAAAAAAACCTCCAACAAGCAACTTTATCTATGAGTATACAAATCTGAGTGTGCTGGCACACATTTGTAACTCCAGCTCTTGGGAGGTTGAGGTAACATAAGATTGATTCAAGTTCATGAAAAACCAAGCAATAACACAAACAATATAAGAAACCTGTTCAAATAATTAATGGCAGAAATACCATGCAGGGAAAAAGAAATTTACATACAGATAAGTGAGATATAGAGTTCTAATTAACAATAATAAAAAAATTCCACACAAAGCCATGTAACAATCAATTCAACACAAAACGGAATATTAAAAACTACTAGAGGGAAAACAACAAATGATTTATAAAGGAATTCCATTAGAATCACAGCAGATTTCTCAACATAAACCCTCAAATCAAGGAAAGCTTGGACTGGAGCATTTCAAGCCCTAAAAAAAAAAAACCCTCTAATTCAGATTGATACACCATACAAAGCTATCTTTCAAAATTGATATAGTACGGTTGCTGACCTCCAGGCCTACGCCGGAAGAGCGCCCAGGGACCGAGTTTAGCAGCGGGTGGCTCGGGAAACGGCGACTGTGCCACCGAATCTGCGCTGGGGTTGGAGCTTGCTGACCTCCAGGCCCACGCTGGAAGAGCACCCAGGGACTGAGTTTAGCAGCGGGCGGCTCAGGAAACGGCGACTGCGCCACCGAGTCTGCGTCACTGAATCTGTGCCGGGGGTGGAGCTTGCTGGCCTCCAGCCTTACACCGGAAGAGTGCCCAGGGACTGAGTTTGGCAGTGGGAGGCTCAGGAAGGGGTGACTGCGGCACTGAGTCTGCGTCACTGAATCTGTGCCGGGGTTGGAGCTTGCTGGCTTCCAGGCCTATGCCGGAAGAGTGCCCAGGGACTGAGGTTAGCAGGTCAGAGTCTGACTTTCTCCACAGTAACTGCAGAAGCACATACAGTCAGCTTGTATTGGTGAGTAGGTCGGCCTGTTGGAAAAACAGCCCCTACCACTGCAACTGCACAGGGCCTACAGCCTACTGGCTTCAAGGCCAAATGCACAAGTGAGCCCAGAGACTCTGTATTGCTAAGCAGGTAGGCCCATTGCAACCTCAGACAGTGCCATTGTAGCAGTTCAGGAGCCACAGTCTCCCTGCCTCTAAAGCAGATGGGGGAAGGTGTTCTGACTGTATTGATTGAGTGCCTCATATGGTGTGCCAGAACTAGGGGTTTTTCTTTAGGTCCCAATACAGACTGCAAAGAACAACCCAGGAAACACTGCTATTTTAAGGTTCGTAACTATTAGGAGGAAAGTGACTTGCAACAAACAGCGCCAGAAAACAGGGCAGGTCAGAGATGAGGAAACACTCAAAATCTCAGACACAAAGATCCTCACCTCCAAGTAACACAGGGTGAAGGGAAATAGAGAAGTTTGAAGCCCAGTATCCAGAGCCCTCGGAAATGGTAACCAAAGCAGATCTAATAAAATGGAAATCAGAACTGATCTCTGAGATGAAAGCAGAGATATTGGATACTGTCAACATGATGATTAATAAAGCTAAAGAGGAAATCATGGAATTGATAGAATCCAAGATAGCAAAAGCAATGGAACCTTTTAACACCTACAAGCAGAAGCCCAGGAAATTAAGAAAGAAAATGAAAGTTTGCGCAATAGAATGAATTTGGCAGAAGACCGAATTTCAGACCTAGAAGACAGGATCTCAGCCAATGAACTGGAAAGGCATAATCTATGGAAACAAGCAAGCGATAATGAAAAGTCAATCCAGCAGCTCCTAGATGATTCAAAGAAGAATAACATAAGATTGATTGGAGTCACTGAGGAAGCAGGAGACAATGCTAAAGACATCAAAAAGCTATTCACACAGATAATGGCAGAAAACTACATAGAAAAAGGTAAAGAACTGGACATACAAATATATGAAGCATACAGAACGCCACACACCTGTGACATGAAAAAATCTACACCTAGGCATATAATCATAAAAGTCCCAGATATCCAAAAAAAGAATGAAATACTGAAAGCAGCCAGAGAAAAGAAAACAGTTACATTCCAAGGGAAGCCTGTCAGGATCACAGCAGACTTCTCAGCTCAAACACTCAATGCAAGAAGAGCCTGGAGTGAAGTCTTCCAAGCCCTAAAGGAAAACAACTTCCAACCCAGACTGATGTATCCTGCAAAACTATCCTTCAAAATTGATGGGGAAATGAGATACTTTCATGACAAAGAACACCTGAAAAATTTCACAAATACGAAACCTGTGCTCCAAAACATTTTAAAGAATATCTTGGAGAAAAATAAGGAAAGTTAAAAATCCATGAGACTTAACCGAGTCAACCCATGGGACCAAACAAGAAACTGATGGAGAAAGGGCAGAAGTAGAATAACACAGCCAAGAACAGGAAAACATGGCAGCACTAAATTTACCTATATCAGTCATAACGATTGATGTCAATGGACTCAACGCGCCAATTAAGAGATACAGACTGGCAGAGTGGATCAAAAAACAAGATCCTACAATCTGCTGCATACAAGAAACACACCTAATTCAGAAAGAAACCCATGGACTAAAGTAAAGGGATGGAAAACAATACTCCATGCGACTGGAAACAGCAAGAAAGCAGGAGTGGCGATTTTATTTGCAGACAAAATAGATTTCAAGCCAAAGCTGATAAAGAGAGATAAAGATGGACACTATCTTTTAGTTCAGGGAAAAATCCAAGAGACAGAAATCACAATCTTAAATATCTATGCTCCAAATTCTAATGCACCCAACTATATAAAACAAATATTAACAGACTTTTAAAACCAGATAAACTCCAATACAATAATAGTAGGGGACCTCAATACCCCACTGTCACAAAGAGACAGATCGACTGGACAAAAAGTCACTAAGAAAATCCTTGAGCTCAACCAGACTCTTCAGCAAATGGACTTAATAGATGCCTACAGAGTATTTCACCCCACAAAGTCAGAATTTACATTCTTCTCAGCTGCTCATGGATCATTCTCCAAAATAGACCATGTGCTCATTCATAGAACAGGTTTAAGCAAATATAAAGGGGTTCAAGTTATCCCTTGTATACTGTCAGACCATAGTGCCCTGAAATTGGAGCTGAATAGCAAAGGAAAGCCCAGGATCTTCACAAACACATGGAAACTGAACAACATTCTGTTGACCAACCAATGGGTCACAGAAGAAATTAGAGAAGAAATTGAGCAGTTCTTACAACTAAACGATAACCCCAGTACAACATATAGAAATTTATGGGACACAATGGAAGCAGTTCTACAAGGAAGATTCATAGCAGTGAAGGCCTACATCCAGAAAATGAAGAAAGCTCAAATAAACAACTTAATGCTGAACCTCAAGCAACTAGAAAGAGAGGAGCAAAACAAACCCAAAGCTCGCACTAGGCAAGAAATTATAAGGATCAGGGCAGAAATTAATGCAATAGAAACCAAGAGAACGGTTCAAAAAATCAATGAATCGAAAAGTTGGTTCTTTGAGAGGATAAATAAAATTGATAGACCCTTAGCCAACCTCATTAAACAAAGGAAGAAAAAGGCTTATATCTATGCTATCAGGAATGAGAACGGAGAAATTACTACTGACCCAGAGGAAGTCCAGAGGATAATAAACACGTACTTTGAAAATTTATACTTCAATAAAATGGAAAATGTAGAAGAAATGGATAGATTTCTAGACACATACGAACTCCCAAAGCTGAATAAAGAAGATATAGAAATGCTAAATGCCCCAAAACAATCTGTGAAATTGAAAATGTAATTAAAAACTTGCCAACACAGAAAAGCCCTGGACCTGATGGTTTTACTGCTGAATTCTATAAAACTTTTAAAGAAGAGTTAGTGCCTCTACTTCTGAAACTCTTCAATGAAATCGAAAAGGAAGCAGTACTCCCAAACTCATTCCTGGAAGCAACCATTACTCTGATTTCAAAAGCAGAGAAAGACCCAACCCAAAAAGAGAACTACAGGCCAATATCCCTAATGAATATCGATGCAAAAATCCTCAATAAGATCCTGGCAAACAGAATACAGAGAATTATCAAAAAGATTATACACCCTGACCAAGTTGGATTCATCCCAGGGATGCAAGGATGGTTCAACATATGTAAATCAATCAATGTTATACACTATATTAACAGGCTTAAGGACAAAAATTATATGGTCATCTCAATTGATGCAGGAAAAGCGTTTGACAAAATACAACACCCATTTATGTTCAAAACTCTATAGAAGGTGGGAATAGATGGTCTGTATCTCAAACTAATAAAAGCTGTCTACGAGAAACCTTCAGCCAGTATCAGACTAAATGGTCAAAAATTGAAATCTTTCACACTAAGATCAGGAACAAGACAAGGGTGTCCTCTCTCACCACTTCTGTTCAATATAGTTCTGGAAATATTAGCCATAGCAATTAGGCAAGAGAAAGAAATAAAAGGAATAAAGATTGGAAAAGAAGAAGTTAAATTGTCATTATTTGCTGATGACATGATACTCTATCTA
>PVIR01029167.1:0-21475 GCA_004026965.1 Petromus typicus | reverse complement strand
GCTTTGTGGTTCAGGCTGGCCCTGAGCTCAGCCTCAAACTCACATCACAGCAATCCTCCTGCCTCTGCCTCCCGAGTGCTGGGATTACAGGCATGAGCCACCACGCCCGGCATGGTGGTATGTGGTACTGGTTGCTACTGGGGTGAATCTCTGCACCCAGTATTGTTATGTGGTTACCGGGGAATCGAACCCGGGCCCTTGCGCTTGCAAGATAGGCGCCGGAACCACTGAGCTAACTCCCCGGCCCGCCTTGGAGCATTTTGAAAGCACATCACAATCGATGTGCTCACTCAGCTGATTTCATTCTCTTCTTTTAAAGTGCTAATCTCATGTATATTGACAAGTGCCATTTAATATTTTTTCAACAGTTTAAGACTAGGTATGCAAGAGGACTTAGAGGAAATGCGACGCGAAGAAGAAGAAATGAAACGTCGAAAGGCCAAGAAGCTGAAGAGACGTTAGCTGCTGCTTTGATTTATTTTTGTGAAATTCTGGGATCACTGCTGCAAAGATTTCCTGCCTTCAGGCTAAATTAAGTCCCCTTATCAGTTTAGATTTATATTTGAGTGCTGAAGGAGAAGGAATACATACTGTCATTTTCAGGCTGTTATTTGAGCAGGAAGTGTTTTCAAATAACCCAAGATGAAATCTGTAGTGCAGACGATAACGTGCCCACTGTTTGCTCTCGTGAACTGACTACAGATGCCAGCCTTGAACTTGATGAGCTATGCACCCCAATGTGGTGCCGCTCACCACTCAGCCAGGCTTGTTGTTCCTTTACTACTTTAAAAGGAAAAGAAAAATTGCCTCTTTACTCATAATTCTGCTGATGTGTGAGCAGAACACCTCTCAGCTCCCAAATTTAGTTTCTTTGTGAGAAAACTGGCCTTCCATGAATGCTGCCAGCAATAAAGTGACCTGCCCTAACCTATATGTTTGGATTAGGAAATCAGAAATTATACTTTAAATTATCACATGGATGTCATCCTTGTGACCCTGAAGTATAAAATACAACGAGTCATTATACTCTGCATTAATCATGGATTGGATGCTGAGCGTTCTTGTTAATTTGGGTGATTAGGCAATTTAAAAAATTTTTCCAAGTTGAAATACAAATCATGCCAGTATAAGAATAGTCTGTTTTCCAATTCGTGATACATTGGCTTTAGTGTAAAACAGACAAGGTTACTGTGCTGATCTTAAAAAAATTCATTTTTATATTGAAGAGAAATATTTTATTCAAATATTAGATTTAAAAGAATAATAGTTTAAAAATAAAGTGACATGTGAGATTCCTCTCCACCTTATTCTTCTCAATCACAAAGATATTTTGGAATCCCAAGGTGCCCCTGTACCTCTTGATGTTAATGACTTTGCATTTTTAGCTTAAATTCTTTAGCAAATATTAATAGCAAAAAACCAAAAAACTAAATTTATGTGTATCAAGAGCACCACTTTCTCTTTTGCCCATATTGCACTTTGATTTCAAACTATGCACTGTGAAGAGATTCTCATCTCCCCTTTGGTGGGGCGGGTGTTCCCTATTGGTGTTTTTCTGGGCTGTGGAATTTTCTTCATTTTCACCCTTCTTTAAGTCCTTCCTGTAGAGACTTTATATCACTTAAGCTTCCACTGCAAACATTCCGGTCAAACTGATCAAGGATCTGGCTCGGGAAGCCAAGTGTCAAGGACAGTCATCAACAGAACTGTGTTGCTGTGGTTATGCTAGAGAACATTTGTTCTTGGTCTAAATGTGGAGGGCTTGGAGGTGGCCTGAAGTAGCTCAGTAGAGCAATTCTGCAATAAATGTTCTGGTTATCCTAAGCCATTGGATGGGGACATATGGTATAGGAGGGGTTACCCTGCAAAAAATCCTGGCATTTTTATATATTCTTTACCCATAGTCTTTATTTTTCAAGTTTGGGAACCATTGCTTACCACTGTTATCTTTCTTTAATGGGACCATATGACCCAATCTTTTAAGACTTAATTCATTTGAACTGAGTTTCAGATTTCGAAAGTGTGAGGATTTAAAGTTGAAGCCCATGAAAAGTGTCTTCATTCACTAGGAATAACACTCTGTCTAGATCTGTTTCACTGGTAGCAGAAAACCCCATCATTGTATCCATCTCACATACCAGTGAAAATGATTCAACGATAGTATGATAGTTCTTTTACTAAAATAGGTTTAGAACACTGTTTTCTTTCCCATCATTTATGTGTGCCCCTACAAAAGTTTTTCTTAGCTGTATTATTTTCAATGTTCAGAATCTAATTATTTCAATGTTCTGAAATCTAATTACAATCAAATGCTTATCATAGCTGAAAGGTTTCTGGTGGCTTAAAAGTTTACCAGCTCTTAATACAGTGCAGTCATTATTTGTACAGAAAAGAACCATTGTTCTCAAGTTTCAGAAGTTCCAGAACTTGGCAGGAAGAGTCAGGTTGTAATGTCTGTCACTTCTGAATGGTACCTTAATATTATAGAACACCATCTTGTGGCATAGTAAAAAAGAAAAGGAAAGCGCTAAGTTTTATTCTTGGCTCTGTTTCCAAATCTTGTCTTCCATTTTGTTCTACACTTCCTGACCACTCAAGCTCACAAGCTTTTGAAGAAACTGGAACAGGCTGTTACTTTATCAAAGTTTACAAATTAAGTGCTTAATTTTAATGTATTTGCCATATTTTGATTTTCAGATTTTCTTAATATTTGAAGATGTGCCTTTTATTGGGTAATGTTAATTCATGAATGTAGTAATGTGATTTCACATTGTAATGATCATGGATGTGGCATTCTCTTAACAATGATGTGAAAAGAAAGTAGTTTTCATAAAACTCACAGCTCTGATTGCACAGTCCCTCTTGCTTCTGATGTTGCTGTCGAAGCAGAGGGCACTTTCTTTTAAAGCTACTTTCAGAACTTGTCTTTGTATTTTCTCGAAGCTATAAATGCAGTTGTGTCTATTTGGAGGCCAGGGTACCATATGTCACAGGCGGCCTTACATGTGTGCCGTGAGAAAGTTCAAAGACTGTTAACAAAAATGAAAGTGTGGGAAGTCAAAATTTCATTTTTTTAATGGCAACCACCCCCCCCCAAGATTTTCTCCAAGAAATAAATTGTTATTTTGTATTTTATAACTTAAAAGCAGCTATTAGTACATTTCTGAGATTATAGCAGGAGACCAAAACATTTTTGGAAAGAGAATAACTATATGAAGAGAGACTGGTTGTTTTATTTTCAGCGTGCTGAATATATTAGACTACTATTTATTTTGTGAATGGATGTGATGAAATAAATATTCAGGTGTTTAGTGTATAATTAAGAATAAAATATAGATTTCTTTGGAGTTATTAAATCCATCATGTCTTTTACATAATGGACAAATCAAGTTTAAAAAAACTTTAACATAGCTTAGCTTGTTTTCTGGTGCTGTTGACCTGCAAGAGAATATACTTTTGCATATACAGGTGAATGTTTTGCAATTTATGTATACAAGAAATTGTAGCCATTAAAAGTATTTTATTGGTATTTTTACTGGTTTGCATTTATTGATTCAGTTTCTTACCACCCTTAACCTTTTCCCAGGTAAAAATCTCAGTAGATTCATCAGATTACTGAGTTTTGATTTGTCTTGTCCACACTCCTGCTCTTTTTCCCTCACACATTTCATCTTCAGCCTCACCACTGATCTCTCTCCTCACCTACAGGAATGCTCTGGCACCCAAGTTAGGAGGACCGTCACCAGGTTAGAGTGTATAGTCTAGCTCCATGGCCAAGTTTGGGGACGTATGCTCAAACTGGCAGAAGCAGAGCTGGCTATAGTTCCTCTGTCAGAGTAGGTTCTGATCCCCTATAATAGAAAGCATAGATGCTGAGAGGGGTCTTAAGGATATATACAAAGCAGTGGGCACAGCCAGAGAATGTAGACTGTACATAACTACAATGTGTGGGGTCTAGGTAATATAAGGAATACAATAGATGCAAGGATCCTACATTCAGAAATTACAAATTGTGTTTATGGCTTTTGAATTCATTTTCCTTTCCATGAAAAGGGTAATCCATTCAACACAATGAGCAATTTACAAGTAATAGTAAATATCTTCCAGATAACTAACAAAATGTTTTCTATGTACCTAAAAGATCTGCTTTGCTGGGAAGCGTGCATTTCTCTTAATGTAGCTGTCAGTCATTCCCAAATTTCCAGTCCCTTTTAAAGGATTTACCAAGATCCTGGGGTTTGGACACTTTGATTTATTAGTATGTCTTACATACTTAAGTTCCCACTCAGGATTTCATAAACTCCCAGCATCATATCAAGGATTGGGGGCCAAGGATTTAGCTCAAGTGGTACCATGCCTACCTTGGAAGGACGGCCCCAAATTTAATCCTCAATACCAAAAAAAAAAAAAAAAAAAAAGGATTGGGCATGTAACAGTAACTTTTGTTGCTACATATGCTCGATTTTATTTATTTATTTGAGACAGGGTCTCGCTTTGTAGTTCAGGCTGGCCCTGAGCTCAGCATCACAATCCTCCTGCCTCTGCCTCCCAAGTGCTGGGATTACAGGCATGAGCCACCACGCCCGGCACTGTGGTATGTGGTACTGGTTGCTGCTGGGCGTGAGTCTCCACACCCAGTATAGTATTTGGTTAATCGGGGGATCTAATCGGGTCCTTGTGCTTGCAAGACAGGCGCCAGAACCACTGAGCTAAAACCCCGGCCCTACATATGCTTGATTTTAAAAGGATAATTCGGAGCTTCATTTTTCAGATGGAGACTTTTTTAATTTTAATTTTTTTTTTTTTTTTTTTGAGACAGGTTTTTGTGTTATAGTTCAGGCTGGCCCTGAACTTACTGTGTGCCCAGGCAAGCCTTGAACTCAGCAATCCTCCTGCCTCTGCCTCTAGTGCTGGGAACATAGGCGTGAGCCATCACGCCCAGCACTGTGGTGTGTGGTACTGATTACTGATGGGTGTGAGTCCCCACACTTTGCACTGAACCAGAGAACTTACGCTTGCAAGGCAGGCACTGGAGCCTCTGAGCTAACACCCTGGCCCCTAAAGAAGAGACGTTTAAGCAGCAAGATTGCAGATATCCCAAAAAATAACCTTCCAAAAGCAGGATGTGGTGACATATACTTGTAATCCCAGCACTCTAGGAGGCAGGAGGATTGCAAGTTTGAGGCCATTCTGGGTTACATAGCAATTCGCAGGCCAGCCTGAGCTACAGGCTAGCTCTCAAAAAACCAGCTATCCCATTGTTTTGATTCTCACCTCGGCACAGAAAGCCATGCTTTAGTGAAGGCTCAGGTCTTGACTACAATTTAGTCGTTTGCCAGTTTGTAAAATAAAGCTAGTACCCAGCTTCAGAAAGTTACTGTGAGGATTGAAATAAGGTATACTGCAGTATCCATCCTCAGTACTAAAAGTCCTTTTCCCACATGCAGCTTTGAGTTCTAGTAGTAGCTGGGAAACCTCAGTGAAAAATATGATTAAGTTTGCTACAATATCTAGCACTTTGTAACATTTTTCACCCCTAGATGCTGTTGTAACATTTTTCACCCCTAGATGCTGACTTGGGAGAACAGTATATAGAAATAGATCCAAAGACCTCTAGACAGTCTCTGTCCTTAGGAGATAGAAGAGATGGGCAAACTGAGTGTAGGTATCTGTGTCTTGGTGCCGGCTTTAAAGACTATCCAACAGAAGGAACCCAATCACATCCCATCTGCAATACCCATCTCCCTGTTACAAGCTAACAGTTACCACGTCTGTTCACCATAAGAAGTGTGGTGACTACATATGACAAAATAACGTGCAATTACTTTATGTGAAACCAACAACAGGAATGTACAGCCAGCCAGGTTAGTTTCAGAGCTGCATCAGTTCACCAGGATCATCCTTGGTTATTTCCACCGGGGTCTGGGGGAAGAAGAAAAGGATGTCAGGTTGATCTAGTGGTTACTAGGATGTAGGGCTGAGACTCTTGCCAAGGGCTGGCAGGGGTGGCTGTGTCTGACTACTCTAAGGCCTCTGCCAGGGGAGCGAGTGCAGCAGTATGGGAACTGAACCAAAAAGTAGTAGCCACCTGCTTCCAGAACCCTTTTCCCGGTGAGTCTTCACCCAAGAAGAGTGAGGTCAAGGTTGCCGAAGTGGCTGATAGAGCAAATGGTTTGCAAGGCTGAACATAAACATGGTCATCAGCGTAATAGGCTATATCACCCAGGTCCAAAAGCTTTGGGACTGGGCCAAAAAAGGCCTCTTTACCTCCAGCTGAAGAACTTAATACTCCAGCAAATATGAATATATTCTGAATTCCAAGCACAATGAATAATTAATAGAAGTAGGTAAGCTATAATTTTTTTAAAATATAGGAAGGAGTATTTGTTTCTGAAATGACTAGATTTGGATTTCCATACTTTAGCACACTAACCCAGGGGACTAGTCTTCACAGTAAGAATAGAGAGTAAAGCTGAATGAACACTCACCCCTCCTGGGGGATATTTATATCCCTTCCACATGGTTCCTGCAATGAGAAGCATCCATAAGACAACAATCATGGTGGCCTTTGCTCAGCTGCTGGTGTAGCAGGGGAGTGGTGGTTCTGGAAGGAGCAGAGCTCTCTGCCCTGGTCCTGAGAAATGGGCTCTTCACTCAAGGCCAAGTGATGGGTGGCTGAGCATGGCAGCTCCTGGCTGAGGATCTTCGTGGTCGTGTGAATTCACATGACTCCCCATGGCCATGCTGGGGAAGCGGGCTCAGGTAACAATTATGACATCAGCCCCTGTGACACTAGGACCCAGGCAGAGTGAGCAGGAGGCTGGGAGTGTTGGGGCAGGATGGACCTTATCAAAAGGGCCCTGTTCTATAGTGACTAGTATGTCCTTACCAACTTAGCGAATGGCAAAACACTTAACTATTGGCTTTTTCCCATCTGATACAGGAAAACACACACACACACACACACACACACACACACACACACACACACACTGCTATCCCCAAAACAAAACAACACCCTAGGTTTACCGGGAGAACTGCCTACCTATACTATAACCAATTAAAAGAGGAAAAACCTTGCATTTTGTCAAACAGCAACTACCCCATCCTGCAAACCTCATAACCTCCTGGAGAAATAAAGGAAGATGAACTATTTATTTTGCTTATTTCACGGCCAGAGAAAGTGGGGTCTGGAGTAGTTCGAGTGGTTTGATCAGGATCACAGCATGGCAGTGGCTCAGCTACATAATCCCCACATTCACAAATGCTTTGGGCCAGTGCTCTCTCTAAAACCCTGGGGCACATGGAGAAAAACAGGACTGACGTCACATGCTGCTCTTCATACGCCTGGGACTGGGGCTTCACAACCCTGCTTGGTGGAGGAGCTTCTCAAAGAGCTTGCTCTTGTAATCAAAATCTTACAGAATGATGAGGAGTTAATTTTCTCTAATAATGGGAATTCCTCTTAAGAAAAACCAACAGACTTGAATAAAATGGGGGAGAAGCAAGAAGCCCAGAGAGGGTTTGCCCACGGGCTGCTGCCATACCTGCTTCTTACTCGGCTGGCAGGCGGAGGAAAGGTGAGCCAATGGGCTGCTTGTGTGTCACTGGATTATGGTGTCTACAGTATATATTTGTTGACTGATTTATTATTTTCCTTACAGGCTAATACTCCCCTAATCTCACTTTTGTAGTTCAGTCTGGCCATGAGCTCACTATGTAGCCCAAGCAAGCCACAAATTCAGAGCAATCCTTCTGCCTCTGCCTCCAGAGTGCTGGGATTACAGGCATGAGTCACCATGTCCAGCACAATGGTACGTGGTACTGATTCCTGATAGGCATAAGTCACCAAGCCCAGCATTGTGGTATGTGGTTACTCAGGACCTTGGGTTTGCAAAGTAGGTGCTGGAACCTACTAGGAGCTAAATCCCCAGCCCGATGCTCCACTAAACATTTTATTTATTTGCATAAATGCCTTATGTGAACTCCTAAAAGTAATCTTCACAAAACAGCAAGAGGTTGGTTGTGGTGGTTTACAGCTATAATCCCAGCACTTGGGAGGCAGAGGAAGGAGGATTGCTGTGAGTTCCAGGCTGGCCTGGCCTCATAGTCAGTTCAGGACCAGCCTGAACTATAAAGTGAGACCCTGTCTCAAACAAACAAACAAAATAGTCACATGGTGTATGCTGCAAAGTTAGGATTTCCTCCATCAAATTCATATTGACTCTAATTTCAGCATCTGCTAAAATAAATGTTAAAAGTATTGGTCCTGTACAGTGTTTGTGAGGAGACAAAGATAAATGGGAAGTGTTCAAAAGGAAGACCCATATTAGTAACCATAGTTACTAACAGGCTTTCTAATGTCCTGCTGTGCCCAGCAGTCGTCCCCAAATCCTCTTTCCCCCAGCATATACTTCACGCCATTTCCCCTCCACAGTTCAATGTCTTTCCAGGAGAAGAGCAGCCCTCTGCTGATGCTCCAGAGTACCGTGGGCTCCTCTGGAAATGGATCCCAGCCCGGAACACCTGACCACCACTCACAGCGGCAGATCTTCCTCCAAAGCCCAGCTCCTTCGTTGGATCTTGCTGTCTAGAACAGGATATCTCTCTTTCCACTTCAGAGTTGGAGGCTGACAGAGAAAGAAAAGGAAAGGTGGAAATGGCTCTAACTAGTAAGAGCCTCCATGTGCCGAGTGGAAGAGGTGCTCGAAGGCCCCCCAGCCCCACTTTCTCTTCCTACCAGCAACTTCTAATCTACTTGACTTCAAACCTAGAAATCAGGCACTGTCTCCAACAACACCCTTAATAAATTCCATAATGTCCTTGGGGGGGGGCGGGACCGGGAATCAAACTCATGACCTTGCACTTGTGAGGCAGGTGCCAGAACCACTGAACTAAATCCCCCCCCTAATGTCTTGAAACAAGTGAAGTTAATAAACCAAAGGGGGGGGATTTAAAAATCTAAAAGAAAGGCATCCCTGTGGGATGGAAGGAGCCTGAGAAACCAACTCTGTTCCTACCCCATCCTGACTTCCAGTTAGTGGAGAGACCTCGATTAAATTCCTTCCTCCCAGACCGGAGGGTGAGGCAGAGCTCAACTGACTACTAGAGATTTACACGCAAGGCAGTTACTCACCATGGCCTCTGGAAATGTGCCCATGTAACACGCAAGGCCAACGAAAAGCATCCAGCCAACCACAATCATGACCAAAAGTAAAACAGTTTCAAAGACACTGTCTCAGGGAGAGACTGTTCTCTAAGACCTTGGCAAAGGAGTATGCTCCCGAACCCTTCAGTTGACGGCAGTCCCGCTTATCAGTCCCATTCCTTGGCTCCAAAGGATCTGCTACTCCCTGACGGAGAAGTTGGAGTCTAGAGGGGCATTGTGACATCACCGGTCCAGACCAATAATGCGCCAGTTACCGCTGGTTCTTCCTCGAAGCCAACACAACTCTGTGTGCATTATCTCATAGCAACACTATGAGGCAAGGAGATCCTTAACTCCGTTTTACCAGTGAAGAAAACTGAGGCTCAGAGCTGGGCACAGAGCAGGTGCTTGAGGTCAGGCCAAAACTTAGAGCCTAGTTGCCTATTAGAACATTGGGTTTTTAAAATAAGAGACAAGAGCCAGGTGTGGTGACTCATGCCTGTAATCTCAGCACTCAGGAGGCAGAGGCAGGAGAATTGCTGTGAGTTTGAGGCTAGTCTAGACTACACAGTGAGCTCAAACTACAAAGTGAGACCCTGTTTCAAAATAAAAATCAAAAACTCGAGATAGGAGCCAGGTATGGTATGCACACCTATAATCCCAGCATTAGGGAGAGTGAGGCAGATGGATTGTCTTGAGTTTGAAGCCAACCTGGGCTACATAGTAAGTTCAAGCCCAGCTTACATTATGTGAGATTCTGTCTCAATAAACTAAGATAACTAATTGAAGACAGGGATTTGGAGAGGTGTTGCTAGGTCCAAAGCAGCTGTGAATGAAATAAATTCTAAGGAAGAGATACATCTGTTTCTGTCCCATGACACTGCCCTTCCAGTACCAAAGGCTTCCTCTCCACTATTTGATGCCCACATTCTCAAACACCTTTTGCCAGTCTCTCTTCATTGATTCTCTTCACCATCAAAAAGCCACAAACATTCATGTTCGTTCCACAAAAAGCCTCCAAGGCTGGGTATGGTGTTGCAGGCTTGGAATCCCAGGGACTAAGGCAGCTGAAGCAGGAGCGTTATAAGTTGAAGGCCAGCATTTCAAATTAAAATAAAAGGACTGGAGGCTGGGAATCTAGCTCAGTGGTTCCGTGACTGCCTAGCGAGGGCAAAGTCCTGAGTTTGACCCCTGGTTCCACAAAAATAAATAAAGGGCTAGGATGTGTGTAGCTGAGTGCAGAGCACTTGCCTATCACGAGACCCTCAGTTGCCAATCCTCAGTTGGGGGGGCGGTTCCTAACTCCCTCTCTAGCTGTCCTGTTTATTGCTTTTTTTTTTTTTTTTTTTTTTTTTTAGGTTTTTTGAGACAGGGTCTCGCTTTTGTGGTTCAGGCTGGCCCTGAGCTCAGCCTCCAACTCACATCACAATCCTCCTGCCTCTGCCTCCTGAGTGCTGGGATTACAGGCGTGAGCCACCACGCCCGGCACTGAGGTATGTGGTACTGGTTGCTGCTGGGTGTGGATCTCCACACCCAGTATTATTATGTGGTTACCGGGGAATCGAACCCGGGTCCTTGCGCTTGTGAGACAGGCGCCAGAACCACTGAGCTAACTCCCCGGCCCCCTGTTTATTGCTTTCCTTTCATGATCAAACTTCTAAACAAGTGGTCTCCACTCAAGTCCTTCTTTCTACTCTACACCTGTTTTCCATGCTCTACATTCGAACTTCTAGTCCCAATCTTACTACTTAGATTTTTCTCATAAAGATTTGTTTTATTCTGTGAAGTCTGATAACTGTATCTTGTTCCCTTTCACCTCTTTGCAGTGACTAGGTAATACTCTTTGTTCTGCTAAAGTTCTGCCCACAGACACATTTACATATATGTTATTCTGATATTCATTTAAAATATTTTTAATTATGAAAATAATAGTGGTCATTATAAAACATCCAAAGATGTACAGAGAAAACCATAATACTTTCCCCCTCGATCTCTATCCCCTTGATGTAATCTATGTGATGTGCCTGGTGTGCATCCTTCTGCCAAAGACTTCTCCATGAACCTACGGACATCATTATACACAGAAAAGGATGGAGATGGTTTTCCTCCCGAAACCTGGGTTTGTCATTCCAGTTCCCTGGAATGTGAGATACTGGTTTTCATCAAACTGGAAAAATGTTTAGCTACTACTTCAAATTTTTCCTCCCTTCTGAGATCTCGCTTCCATGTGTGTTAGATCTGTTGATGTCGTCCCATAGCTTGCTGATGTCCTGTATATATTTTAGTCTCGTTTTCTTCGTTTTATTTTGGACAGTTTCCATTGCTGTCTTCAGAATCACTCATCTTTCCCCCATAGTGTCTGATCTTCCATTAATTCCTTGCAATGTTTTTCATCTGATATTGTATTTTTCATTTCTAGAAGCTCCATTTGTGTTTTTCATTGTATCTTTCATGTTTCTCCAAATCACGTTCATTTTTTCTTTACATTTCTGAGCAATTTATAAGATTGACAATAAACATTTTAAGAACCTTGTCTTCTAATACTATATCCAAATCTGTTCCGACGGTTTGTTTATGTGCCTGGTAATTTTCAAATGGATATTGAACACGGTGAACTTTATAGTTCTGAGTTTTGTTAAATTCCTTACTAAAGTGTTGGATTTTGCTCTAAGATTTCTAAGGTTTGTTGTAAGCTTTGCTCGGGTGGCCAAAAGCTGCCTTTACTGTAGGGTTAGTTATTACCAATATTGAGCCATGCTGCTTTTGAGCATTCTCTCTAATGCCTATTGCACTAGGTTTTCTAATCTGGAATTTTCTATAATTCTTCAGGGACTCCAGTGGATATTTTATCTCCTACTTTTAGGTGATTGTTTTCCAAGCCTCATGGACTTTTACCCTATGTACGTGAAGACAAAGCTCAGCCACCGGTTCATAAGGATGCCCATGGAGATCTCCAGACTTCTGCGTGGTGTGCCCTTTTCTCAGTATCCCAGTCTGAAACTTCTTGGCCCTCTGGCCTCTTCTGTACTTTGCTATTTTGTTTGTTAGTTTGTTTTAGACAGGCTTTTGCTATGTAGTGTAGACTGACTTTGAACAACTCACTATGTAACCCAGGCTGGCCTTGAACTTGCAGCAATCCTCTTGCTTCAGTTTTCTGAATGCTGGGATTACAGGGATGTGCCACTACACCCAGCAATGACTTTGTGATTCTATATCTCCCCCACCCTCAAACTCAGGGATTGAACCTAGGGCTTTTTTTTTTTTTTTAGATAGGGTCTCACTTTGTGGTTCAGGCTGGCCCTGAGCTCAGCCTCCAACTCACATCACAGCAATCCTCCTGCCTCTGCCTCCCGAGTGCTGGGATTACAGGCATGAGCCACCATGCCCGGCACTGTGGTATGTGGAACTGGTTGCTGCTGGGGTGAGTCTCCACACCCAGTATTGTTATGTGGTAACCGGGGATCGAACCCGGGTCCTTGCGCTTGCAAGACAGGCGCCAGAACCACTGAGCTATATCCCTGGGAACCTAGGGCCTTTTAACTGAGCTACCCCCAATCCTTTTTATTACAGTTTCAAGAAGAGAGAACTTTTGCTTTTCTTGCTCTCTAATTTGAACGTTACTCCACCTCTCCGTGAGACCGACTCTGATCCCTTATTCTGCCTTTAAAAAATTTCTCTACAGCACTTCTACTGTGCTGTATAGTTTGCTTATTATATTTAGTTTCATTCTCCCTCCAGTACTAAAAGAATGACAACCTTAGGACAGCAGGTATTTTTGTCTATGTTGTTCAGTGCTGTTTCTTCAGCCTTGGAACAACAGCTTTCAAATAACAGATGCTCAGCAAAAGTTTTTTGAAGCTCCTTCCGGCTTCTCACTTTTTTCCAATTGAGCCCAGCATCCCTGCCTTTAGCTCTTCCTACAGATACAACCACCTTCCTGCCTGACCAACCTCTTGATGAGTCAGGATCCAAGCAGGTGACATTTTAGCCCACTGCTCCAAGCCAGGACACAGGGCAGGTAAACAGCCAAGCAGGCCACGCAGAGCCAACAGCGCCAGAAAATTGCTGTGTCTCCATCTGCTCTTCACCTTCCTCCTCCAGCTGACTTTGTCCACCAATCTCCTCATTCTCTGGTTTCCAAATTTTTTCTGTTTTCCAACCTGGGTTTTTCTCGCGCTTCCTTCACGGGAGCTGTTACAGTGACCATCCTGGGGTCCTCTTCGCCACCATCCATTCCAATCCTGCATCCTGGTCATGTGGCAAAGATCCTACGGACTCTCTTCCCTTTTTGTTTTCTAAAATTTGGCTTTCGAAATCCCACTGCCAGGTCTTCCCCAGATCCACTAGCGTTTTGATCTTTTCGGAAGTTCTGCTGAACGGTACACATCTTTCTAGAAGCTCGCGTGCCGCTTCTACCTCCCTTCCTGCTTGTACACTGATCCTTCCTCCTCACTGGTCCCTTCTCCAGGTCTCCAGCGAGCTGGGCGGCGCTCCTCTGGCCCCCAGCGCGCTTCTAGCAGCATCCTGGTTCCTGCCAGCTCCAGGTTCACGCGCTCTGCCGAAGCTCCTTTGCAGCTCCCCGGGCACTGGCACAGCTGGAATCTCGCAGCTGGAACTCCCTCAGCGGGAGGGGCGGGGCCTGTCGCCCCTGTTCTGGCCCTCCGCGGCTTCCGTCCTGGAGCGCGCCCGGAAGACGGTTCCGGTTCGGGGTCTTGGAATCCGGCTCTCGGAGCTGACTGGAGATGGAGTTCGATTGCGAGAGTGTGAGGCAGATCCTGGGCAAGGTGCGAACCGCCCTCCGAGCCAGATCTAGGGCCCGGGGTCGTAGCGTCTCTTCTCCCCGGGCGGGCTGCCGCGTCCTCGCGTTCCTTTCTGTGGTGAGCAGCGGCCCCAGGCGTGGGGGTCGGAGGCCACTGTCCCCGGGGCTGTCGTGGCGCCCGGTTCCCAGCTCCCTCTCGCGCCACTTCTTCCGCCACCTTCTCGTTGGCCCCACGCAACTCCCGGCTCCAGCTCCCCCTGCCTCCACGCCTTTCAGCTGAGATGACCTGCTTGTGGCCCTCGTCCTCGGTCGTTCGAGACTCGGTGTCAATCCCTGCAACACCGAGTCACTAGCTCCACAGCCCCCGTTTCATAAATAATGATGATCACATTGTGGACTGTTTCTTGGCAAACCTTCCTTGTCGTGAGCGCTTTTAAAGGCTTTTATCATTCCATTTCTTTTCGTCTACCACTGTATGTAGCAGTAACATAGATGTTAAGTAAGTGGATGAAAGACCTGAGTAGATCTGAGAGTAAAAATAGGGCTTGAAGGGTGTAGTAAACAGGGGAAGGGAACGTAACTAGAACTTTTGCATTAAGTTCTAGTCTCCTGTGAGTTCACGGCACACGGCGAAATAATTAATAATTAGGCAGAAATGAGACTTAGAGAAAACTGAGCTTCGGTCTGATCCATGCTACTCTGGGTGGCAAGGACTCCGGATTCCAGCCTACCACACCTTTTATTATCTACAGTCCAAAATACCCAGAAAGGCAGGGCCACACCAACAATAGTCCTAGAGAAGTTATGTAGATGAGGATTCCTCGGGGGCAAGGCAGATGTCAGCAATAGTCGTTGAGAAGGGAGAGATTGGTGCAGTTCTGCCCTGAAGCATCATAGCATGTGGGACCATTGAGTCCCTGTTGTTACCAGAGATGAAGACAAGAGTCAAGTCCAAAGTCCTTTGCAGGCAGGAAGTCCTGGTCAATTTTGACCTTGCAATTCCCAAACAGGGTGGTTCCCAACAGAAGGGTGGGAGAGATCCTCTCGGCATTGGAAGGCTGAACAGTGAGAGGAGGCTGACCCAGAAGCCTGGCCTGGGCCTGGCCCTTAAAGACTGAAGACTCGGGCCGGGGAGTTAGCTCAGTGGTTCTGGCGCCTGTCTTGCAGGCGCAAAGACCTGGGTTTGATTCCCCGGTAACCACATACTATACTGGATGTGGAGACCCACACCCAGCAGCAACCAGTACCACATACCACAGTGCCGGGCGTGGTGGCTCACGCCTGTAATCCCAGCACTCGGGAGGCAGAGGCAGGAGGATTGTGATGTGAGTTTGAGGCTGAGCTCGGGGCCAGCCTGAACCACAAAAGTGAGACCCTGTCTCAAAAAACCTAAAAAAAAAAAAAAAAAAAAGACTGAAGACTCTTCTGACTGCTCAGTACATCCGATTTCCCACCAGCAAGCAGTCTGAGGAAATCCTCTTTCCGCGAGTCTCAAGTTTTTCTGAATGTTTCTTAAATATTTCTGCCCTGTAGGAACCATACTTTTGGGTTACTTCTGTTGGATTTGCCCGTGTCTCCCAATGTCGGGACAGTTTGCCTCTGTGGGAAGTTTTGAAGCTCAAGATTGAAATTGAGTAATTGAATTTGAATGATTTTACCTACTGTGACAGGTGTAGGTCTTGTAGAAAAAGATTACCACCGTATTTAAGATTACCACATTTTCTCCTGTCAGAGAACATGAAATTAAGAGAGCCAGACTATCAAGTTTTAATGTGTGGAACATACTGAATTCTCCAGCGGGAAGAATTGTTAAAGTTGTGATAGAACTGGTATGAAAGGAAAAAAAAATAGAGAAAGCAATGCTTTTTTCAGTGGATATTAGGGAGTGGATTGGAAGTAGAATAATAGAGGAATTTTGCAGTTATTATCAGTGCATAGCATTAGTCTAGCTCTTAGTTGTCTTCTGTTTTTGTTTTTTTTGGTGCAGGACTTGAACTTGGGACCTTCTAAGCACATCCTCTGCCACTGAGCAATACCCCCTGCAGGTCTTTAATAAATATTGTATAAATTAATTAAGAAAGTCTGTCAAAATGAATCAGTCTAGAAATTACAGTGTTTCTATAATATAATAACTTAGTATCTAGAAATAATTTTAATGCAGAAAAACCTATGAAGTGGACAGCACTGAGCCAAAGAACTGTGCAGAGAAGTTGAAAAATCTTGCAGAACATAAAACCTAAAGAAGTACCCCAGCTTCATGCAAAAGGTCTTCCCATACTGATCTGCATTCACTTCTCAGCCTAGGGTCTAAGGTCGAGTGTAGTGTCTGTTCTTATCAGTTTAATATCTGTTAAGTCCTCTATCCAAATTGATCTGCAGAGTCAATATAAGAACAGTTCTAATCAGTTATTCTGGCAACTTTTCAAGCTGATTTTACAGTGCATTGGAAGGACAGATAACTAAGACTAGTTCTTGACATTTTTGCAGAATTGGTATGAGGATTTGCTATATCAAACACCAACATTATAGTAGCTAAGATTTAGGGTTTTAGCCTACTACAGGGGTGGTGGTACACACCTACCAAAATTCCTCTACTCAACTACTTAGGGAGGAGGATCGTGAGGTCAGGGCTAGCATGGGAAACTTAGCTGGACCGCATCTTAAAAAGGAAAAGTTCTGAGGATATAGCTCAACAGTAAAGTGCTTCTGGGCACTGAAAAAGATATATATATAGCGTCTTAAATTTATATGTAGTATAGGATGACATATATTGCTGACAATATTCTAGATTTGTGCTGTCCAGTATGATAGCAATTTCAGTGCTACAACCTAGCCCTTGAAAAGCAAAATATACATTCATTCATTCATTTATTTGGAATAAACTCTTGCGTATGCTATGCAAGCTCTCTAACGCTGAGCTATATTCTCATCCCCATTTCTTTTTACGAAAAAAAAAATTTTTTTTGTAGTCAGGATCTTGCTGAGTTGCCCAGGCAGACTGACAGCCTCCAATTTGTAATCCTTTTGCCTTAGCCACTGTGGAACCGAGGATTACAGTCAGGCACCACCAAGCCTGGTTTAAGATTTAAGTTTCTTAGTCATGCCTCCCTCTCCGTCTTCCTCTCTCTCCCTTTATTTAATTCTCATCACAAATCCAGGGAGTAAGTTTTATTTCTCTTGCAGTTTAGAAGATAAGTTCAAAGAAATGAAATGATTTTGCCCACGAGGCAACCACGGTGGTATTTCTGAGGGAACATGAGAGAAGAGGAGGCAATTTAGCCTGGCAGCAAACGCGAGCGTGCTTTGGTTTCCCTTCGAAGCGCAGGCAGGGAGACCAGGAAGGTGGGAGGGAAAAGTCAAGGTGTCTCCAGAGAACGAGGCATCCAGAAAAAGAGTTGGGTCTGGAGTAGTGAGAAAGGCTCCTTGTGCCCTGGGTCTGTGGATACCGTCAAGCAGATTGATTTAGTGATTAAAGGCTGCGATTCCTGGTTTGAGCTCCGGCTTCACTCCTTGTTTTCTGACTCAGCAAGTTACTTTGATTCTAGCATCTATTTTCTTTTGTGAAATAGAGTCATGGTTTAAAAGACTAAATCAAGGCCTTTTCATATTTGTAAAGCTCTAAGGCCTGCCTCCTGGCAAATGTGAAGTGTTCATTGTAATTGTTATGTTACTTGCAGCTTTATTTTTATTGTGTTCATTTTTCTCTTTTCAGTACAAGTTCAGGGATTTAACTGTGGAAGAACTAAAGAACGTAAATGTGCTTTTCCCACATTTCAGATATTCCATGGATACCTACGGTGAGAGTAATATCTTCTAGTTTTGTTACATTATTTCAACTATAAGTTATTTGTTTCTAGAGAGCTGCAAAGTCATGTTTGTCATAGCTTATTTATTTCCTGATTTTTTAAGCTACCTATGACTTATGGTTTCTGAAGACATTTGAGTTGATACAGTACACTGTATTTTGTGATAATTTTTTATTGCCGCCGTAAGTCATTGAAATACTGCTTAGAGCCAGGAATAGTGGCAGCTGTCTGTAATCCCAGCACTCTTAGAAGGCTGAGGCAGGAGGATTACTGCGAGTTGAAGGCCTGCCCAAAAAAAGGTGAAATACTGCTTAGAAATGGCTAATTGTGTATATGGAGAAATTATTAAGTTCTAATTCATCTGCAACTTTTCATACTTTCTCTTTTTTTTTCTCAGTGTTGAAAATCAAAACTAGGATCTCAAATATGATAGACAAGGGTTCTATAGCTTCTCTAACCCCCAACTTTGGGTCCTTTTGATATTTTTGGTGTTACAAAAATACCTGGAATGAGAAACATAATAACTACTATTTATTGAATATCAGATGTGCTCCTAACTTTTTTTTTTGTACCAGGGACTGAACTCAGGACCACAAACCTACTGAGCAGGTGTTGTGCCACTGAGCTACATCCCTGACCCTCGACTGTTTTATCTACTTTAACTAACATTTTTTTCAGTAATCAAAGCTGTGAGGTGTTATTCTCTTCATTTGGAAATCATCTTCATTTGGAGATAAACTGAGGCTCTAAGAGTTTAAATTACTTCCTTAAGATTATACAACCCACTTTCAGATACCTCTTCTGTCTCTCTTATAAACTTTTCCTACTTCCGACTCTCTCTTATTTTTGTGGTACTGGGTATCGAAAACTGGAGTAGGGTTTGTTCTCATGTGTGTCTTGCTCTCTCGTTGAGTATTGCTTACTCTTGCATGGTGTCTTTCTTCATTGTATAGATGTGATGTTTTATTTTACAATTAATTTTTTAATTTCCCCCATCTAGAGACAGCTTTGCTACTGCTAAACTGTATGATTTTAAACTATAGGGTTCATGTTGTCTGTATGTACACTGTATTACTGGAGACTATAGTAGCCATGCATCATAGTCAACTTCTGTTTTGGCTTTATTTTTAGACAGAAACTCGCTTTGTAGTTCAGACTGGCTCAGAACTCAATATGTAGCCCAGGCTAGCCTCAGACTCATAGCAATCCTCCTGCCTCTGCCTTCCGAGTGCTGGATTTATAGGTGTGAGCCACCGTGCCAGGCAATGGCTTTCTCTTGTTTGAACCCAAAGCTCCCTCATACATGCTAAACGTTCACTGTACCACTGAGTCACAATCTGGGCCCTGTTTGGGTTTTTTAGTAGTTTGAGTAGGAAATAAATACTCCACTTGTTGATCCTCTTGTGCGTTGCTAGGTTATTCTCTGTCCCTGAGTAGTAAGCCTATTCCATTCTCTTTCCATTTTAATTTTTGGTCAGGAGTAATCCCTTCAGCCATTGTTACTTTCACTTCTTTAGTTCAAGGCCTTCGGTTTTCCATGTTGGCGCATGCTATAGTCTGAATGTTTGGGTCCCACACTGAAGTTCCAGTCCTCAAGGTGATGGCCTTACAAGGTGGGACCTTAGGGAAGCTCTTCAGCAGAGGCCTCATGGGTGTGATTATTCCCCTTATGAAAAAGGCCTGGGATGCTTGCAAAAAGAATGAGGATATAGGCCTTCCGTAGACACTGATCTGCCAGTGCCTTGACCTTGAATTTCCTAGGCTGAAACAAATTTCCATTGTTTAGACAAGTAAGTACGCCAGTTTGGGGCATTTCGTTGTAGCAGCCTAAACTGACTAAGGCAGTCTGGTTTTCTATTTTCCTTTTTGAAATAGGTCATGGAAATCTATCTAGAAATTTCTTCTTCCTCTGCCTGAATGGCATAATTACTGAGACATTAAAAAGACTGTATTCCAGTGCAGTTTGTTTAAATCAGTAGTATATTTCTTTGACTTCAGCTTGAGATTAGAACATTAATTCTCCCTCAGAGCCTCACAGTTATGAGGGGAAAGTTGAAATTGCAGGGGCATAAATGTTGAACAAAGATTGAGAATAATAGGGAAACTAAAGAAGGTAACTATTAGTCTTTCTAAAATGTTGCTTTTCTTCTGCATAGAAGTGATTATAATACCAATTTGCTACTTATAACAACTATTTAATAATGTCCCTACATTTCATAAGACTCTTCTTCTCAAGGGTTTTCACATCCTAATTGATTTTTATGATAACTTTATAAAGTAGTTTTCATTATTTTGTAGATTATGAAACTGAAGAGAGATTAAAGTAACTGAAGCATGGCTTTAAGGGGGAAAGCGGACCTAGAGCTTGAAATTTCAATATGAAAGTTCTTTGTTCTTTCAACTAAGTAATCCAAGCTAGTGATTTCCCCTTGTGGATATATGTACTCATCTTGGGATATAGAAATTATAGGGTATGTGTGTGCATGCCTATGGGATATGTGTGTGTGTGTGTGTGTGTGTGTGTGTGTGTATGCATGCTTGTATTCATACACTTTAAGATAGTTCTACTCCTGATTACATTTTTTGGATTTTTCTTTCTTCCAGTTTTTAAAGATAGTTCCCAGAAAGACCTGTTGAATTTTACTGGCACCCTTCCTGTGAAGTATCAGGGTAAGTATGGAAGCTGAGAAAACATGAGAGTTTTTTAAAAGAGCAGTTCATAAATAAGAATTTAGATGTGTTAATGCTATAATATTATCAGAGTATTTTCACATATTATGGTCTGTTCATAAGCTTACTGGATCTGGCAGGGCTTTGTCCCATTTAAGGAAGGCCTAGACTAACACCTGAAAGTTCAGCTGCTTGGGAGGCTGAGGCTGAGGGATTGTAAAGAGGCAGTTTAGTGACTTAGCAAGAACCCTATCTAAAAATAAAGTAATTTAGGGCTTTTGAAAAATGCCCTCCTAAGCCAGGAGGGCACTCTGAAGGTCTCCTGCATGGCCTCTGCACGGTCTAGTGAAGTATTTGCGTCGTTAAGTGTTAAAGCACCTCTGAGATATTGGGATACACCTATAAACGAGCACTCTGGAAGCTGAACCAAGAGGACCATAGGTTCACGGACAGGCCAGGCAAATTAGTGAGACGCTGTCAGGAAATAAAAGAGGGCTGGGGATGGGGATGCTAGCTTAGTTTTGACAGCCCTAGGTTCAATAGTGAATACCACAAAATTTAAAAATAGAACAATGGGGCTGGGGAGTTAGCTCAGTGGTTCTGGCGCCTGTCTTGCAAGCACAAGGACCCCTGGTGCGATCCCTGGTAACCACATACTATACTGGGCGTGGAGACTCACGCCCAGCAGCAATCAGCACCACATACCACAGTGCCGGGCATGGTGGCTCACGCCTGTAATCCCAGCACTCGGGAGGCAGAGGGAGGAGGATTGCTGTGATGTGAGTTTGAGGCTGAGCTCAGGGCCAGCCTGAACTACAAAGCGAGACCCTGTCTCAAAAAACCTAAAAAAATAATAATAATAATAAATGAATAAAATAAAAACAGAAGAATACCGCTGTCCTTATAGTTCTCTGTATTTTTAGAGGGTAAGCTAAATAAATAAATTTTTGTAAAAAGTAATTAAATTAAAATTAATTTAGTTTTTTTAGGTTTTTTTTTTTTTTTTTTTGAGACAGGGTCTCACTTTGTGGTTCAGGCTGGCCCTGAGCTCAGCCTCAAACTCACATCACAATCCTCCTGCCTCTGCCTCCC
>PVIR01029166.1:0-15345 GCA_004026965.1 Petromus typicus | reverse complement strand
TCTCCACGCCCAGTATGGTATGTGGTGACGGGGAATCGAACCCGGGACCTTGCGCTTGCAAGACAGGCGCCGGAACCACTGAGCTAACTCCCTGGCCCTGGTGTCAAATTCTTAAACTCAGCCTGGTATAAGGGTGGACACCTGTAATCCCAGTACTTGAGAGGCTGAGGCAGCAGGACTGACACAAGTTCAAGGCCAGCCTGGGCTAATAGTGAGTTCAAGGCCAGGCTGATAATAAACAGGCAGAGCCTATATATATCTATATCTATCAATAGATATATCACAGCACCACAACAAAAATAAACAAACAAAAGGTCTTAAACTCAGTGGACCCTCCCTAGTGCTGGGACTTTGCATGTCACTGTGCCTAGCCTCCCTTTCTTTTGTGGCATTGGTAGTGAGAGCTGAATCCCAGGAGTGATGAGCCCTATCCTTAGCCCTTCCTGCTAAATTACCCAGGTTGGCCCAGAACTTGTGAATCTCCTGTGTCAGCCTTTCAAGTAGCCAGGATTATAGGCATGCGCCCATCTTCCTCCTCCCTATTGTCTTTGATTGTCTCTGACTTCCCCATGTCTCCCTCCCAGCCTCAAAGTGTCTCTCCCTGAGTGGATAGGGTGACCCCAACCCCACTGTCATAACTGGACCCTTTCTCTTCCCCGATTCTACCTTCATCCCCCTTAGGCATCAAATATATTCCCTTCTTCCCCTGGAGACAAACGGGTGCAAATCCAGGGGCCATGGGCAGCATGAGAGCTGCTTCAAGAGACCAAGGCCAAAGCTGAGCAGAAGACTGGGGGACAGATATAGACGGATCCGGAGATAGACTAAATCAGGAGGAGGGAGGGAACACGACAAGGACCCAAGGAGTGCAGACACCCTTGGTGGAGGGGCTGAGGGCATGGCTCAGTGGCAAAGCCCAGGCTTGGCACACACATATCAAAAAGGCTTGGGTTTTACTTCTAACATCACCACCCTTGCCAAAAAAGAAAAGAAACAGGATGCAAGTGAGGTATCTATCTGCACATCTGCCTTCCGGCCTTCGGAGGTCCCCAGCTCAGGGTGAGGGGTAGGCCTGGCCTAACAACTCTCCCAGGGCCCAGTGGGCCACCGCTGAGGGAGCTGGCCTCGGTCCTCCCCTATATCCACACCGTGTGACTGGCCTCTCACATCTTTCATCTCTTGCATGTCTCTCGGCCTCTCTCTAAATGAATCTTTCTGCTTCTCTTGCCATCATCTGTTCTTGTCTCTCTTGCATTTTTTTTTGTTTTTTTTTTGAGATACCTGGGATCGAACTCAAGACCTCATGCTTTCTAGGCAGGTGCACGGCACCACTGAGCTACTTGGATCTTGTCTTTGTTTTCCTTTTTTGAGCCCGGGTCTTGCTGTGCAGTTCATGCTGGCATTGAACCCACAGTGTTCCTGCTGTCCTTCAGATGGTGGACACCCTGGTGTCTGGAGTCCCTGGAGGGGCAGAGACTGAAGATAGGTGGAAGTAGACTGCAGAGAGCAGGAACCTGTGGCAGTAAAAGGCCTGTGGGGTGGGACTCAACTATAGGCTACCAAGGAGACAGCGTAGGGGTTTATAGAGGAGTAAGACACACACCTAAAATCCCAGTATTCAGGAGGTTGAGGCATGAGGATCACCATGAATTCAAAGCCAGTCTGGGCTAGTGAGTTCAAGGACAGCCTGAACTCCATGGTGAGACCCTGTTTCAGATTACAAAAAAATGGAGGCTGGGTCTGCAACTTCCCTAAGGAGCCTGACAGAGAAACTGGAGAAACCAGGGCTAGAGAGGTGAAGGCTTGGAAATACCTAGAGCTTGGGAACCGGCACAGCAGACAGAGCCTCATCTGCAAAAGGAGTGGGATGAGGACCTGGTGGCACTGACGTACAAGCACTCACATCCAGGATGCCATGGTTTTCGGGGTGCCTGGCCTCACAGCGCACTGCAGCTGGCCAGAAGGCAGGCTCCAGATGGAGTGTGGCACCCGCTGCCTCTATTTTCAATTCACCCTGCCATGCTCTTCTGAGGGCCGTTGGTGAGGTGGTGCACATTTTCTGGCACTGGAGTGCTCAAGCAGGAGTCACAGCTGTCACCATGGAAGACCTCTAGCTACCCCACAGCCTTGGGAAGACTGCGTGGCCCTTCGCCCTCCCGTGGAGCTATACCGCAGGGCACTTGCACCTCTGAATGGCTTGCTGAGAGAAGCCTGCTCATCTTCCCTGAGGCCCCCAGCACAGAGCAATTTGTACAGTGGAGACATGTGCCTCCAGGAGAGCTTTTGAGCACCCCTGGGGAGATCATGTCTGCTCCCCAGAGGCAAGGGTCTGTGTAGAAGCAACAGCACTTGGGCATGACATCCACCCACAAAAATCTTTCCCTACCTCACACTGAAAACCCATCTCCAGCTATTCTGTGGTTGTCCTAAAAAACAAACTGCGGTAGGAGATACTGACACAGAGCATCCCTTCTTGGAGGCCAAATCCCTCCCAACGCTCTTTCAACTCAGAGCGACGGTGAAGAGGACCATCCAGAGGGGCTGCTCATGAGGCCTGGTTCCCAGCCTTGGCACCTGGCCTGCGGAGGGGTGGGGTGCTGGTGTGTGTGTGACACCAGGGGTGCAATGTCAGGACCCCCAAGCTCCAGTGACTCTCTATTTTTTCCAAGCACAGTTCTCCATCCACTGCTTGGCCCCCACACTCCCTTATTCACGGAGGTGAGTCACATCGCCATACACTCCTCCTGGGCACTCCACAAACCATTACAGAGCCTCCCCACCATGGGACTCCACGTCCTAGGGCTTCTGGGGCCCCGGGAGGGGCTCTGCCTCTTTTCAGGGGCATGGTGGGGGGCACGTTCAAGAAGTGCATACACAGGCATTTCAAAACTGGCTTTAAATACTCATCAGGGTGCCACACGAAGGAGGTGGGATAAGAGCTTGTTGTATGTGTGGGGCTGGGGTGCCCTGAGAGAAAAAAGGGACCCATCTGTCAGGGCAGCTGGGGTGCCCCACCCACACCCTGGGACAGGGGAGCAGAGTAGAGGCCCTCTCTGGAGGTCCCAGGGCAAACTGGGAGCCAGCCCTCCCTTCGAGGTAGATCATCGGGGAGGGGACCAAGGAGCAGCTCCCACGGTGGTGGTTTCAGGCAGGGGTTTCCTCAATGGTACTGCTGATAACTGGGATAGCTGGTGGCTGGGGTACCCTCCTTAGGGGGCAGCTGGCTTGGGTCCTCCAGGAACGGGGGTGCTGGAGAGGGGAGAAGGAGGTCAGGACAAGTGGAAGAGTCTGTGCCAAACGCTCCCACCTTGCCCTGACCGTCAGCATCAGGTCTTGCTCACCATTGCGGAACTGCTGGGCAGTGTAGCGAGTGAGGAGGATGCCAACACCCTCGATGAGGGCCAGCAGGATGCCTCCCATCATCGCAGAGCCCACCATGGCCAGTGGGCCACCTGGGGAGAATGACAGAGGGGCCAAGGTCAGGACAGGAAGAACAGAGCACAAGAGGCTGGGCCCAGGGCTGGGGCACTCACTGCGGGCGGCCAGCACGGCCCCTGTCAGTGCTCCGCTGGTGATGGAGTTCCAGGGGTCTTCCTTGCCGCGCACCCGCACCAGGCCACAGTCGATGGTGGAGAACAGGCCCCCCCACACCGCAAAGCTGCCTGTGGGTACAGAGGCTCAGTCAGTGGTCCTGGGAAATCCCAACAATCCCCATCTCAGGGGCTGGAACCTTCCAAGGCTGAATGCTCCAGCTCAGAATGGAGAAAGGACTAGGGGTGGGCTCAGCAGTAGAGCACAGGCAGCGTCACACGACCTGAGTCCCATCCCCTGCACTAAAATCTCAGCCACAAAGGTGGAGGCAGACACAGAATATTCCATCTTCCCTCTGCGCAGCTTCCCCCTCAAGCTACCTAACTCTCATCCACACTGCCTTTGACTCCACCAGGAATTGACAGTTACAAGCAGATTTATTTGGACTTTTCCCACAAGTTCAAGTTCTACCTGGGCAACTTAGTGAAATTTTGTCTCAAAATAAAAAGCTAAAGAACGATCAAATCGTAGCTCAAAAAAAGTGTGTCAGCATCAGGTCTTGCTCACCATTGCAGTACTTAGTTGATACTAAGTACCACACAAAAACAAAAGGAAAACAACAACAACAAAAGAATCCAGATGAACTAAAAATACTATATAAAATTAGCTAGATGTGCCTGTAACCCCAGATACTGGGGAGGCTGAGGCAGGAAGATCCCCTGAAATCAGAAATTGAAGACCTCTCTGTGAAACGGAGTAACCCCATTTATTTTGTTTTGCTTTGCTTTGCTTTCGCAGTGCTGAGAATCAAACCCAAAGGTCATATGCACACTAGGTCAACACTATACTGAAGCAAAGCACTAGCCCACCATGCTCAAGGACCCTGGTTCAACCTTCAAAATTGTTACACACACACACACACACACACACACACACACACACACACACACACACACTCCATTTGAAACATACATGAATTTCATCTTTAGACCCAAGTCCCATTCCCAAGAAGTCTTACTAGGCATATGCAAATAGTCCCAAATCCACAAAACTCTGTAATCTGAAATATTTCTGGTCTCGAGCATGTTGAATAGAAGGTAATCAGCCTGTAGTTAAAATGTTTATCAAGGACTTACTATGTCCCAGGATCTATTTGAAGTATTGTTATTTGACATCTACAATTTTAAATTAGTTAATATTGTGCCATAATATTATGCCTTAGTATAGCAACCAGCAGTTAATAAGTACCACATAAACTAAAAAACTGCTAATGTGGTTAAAGTCATCATCACGGTCGTACTCATGAAGAATAGAGACCTGCTACTAGCCTAAAGTCGCACCACAGACAAGAACCATGACTTGGATTTAAATGCCAAGATCAACACTCGTATCCCTTCATATTAATTTGCTGCAAAGGATCACCTCCTGGGATGTCCCTGGGAGTCTCGGCTACAAACTGGACCTCCCAACTTGGAGTCTCGCCCCAGAGGATCAACCAACCCCAACATCCCCGTCACACCTCCTTTATCTCCCCAAGCCCCTCACCTCCAATTTGGGGTGCTCGTATCCTCACAGCATTGACACTACCTCTCAACCGGTGTTGAATTCCCTGAGGAAAGAAAGAGGATCAGTACAGGGTTAAAGTCACTGGCACACAGGATTTGTAGCCTGTAAGGGATGAAAGGGATTCAGTGTGGTGGTGCATAGCTGTAATCCTAGCACTCAGGAGGCTGAGGCAGGAGGACTTTTGTGTGTTCCAAGGCCAGCCTGAGCTACATAGTTGAGCTCAAGGTCTGCCTAAACTACATAGCAAGACCCTGTTTCAAAAAACCAAACCACACCACACCAAGCAAAACCAAAATCTAAAAAGGACTCAAAAACGTAGCTTGTTACAAAGGCCCTGGGTTTAATCTACAGTACTACAAAAGGTAGGGAAGCGGGGTATAGCTTAGTACTAGACTGTTTGCCTAGCATTGCAAGGCCCTGGATTCTGTCCTTAGTGGCAAGAAAATAAAACATAGACAGTGGGAGGGAGACCCATTAGATGTGGAGAAGCAGCCAAGAGCTAGAGGTCTGGGGAGCACTCTGACACAGGTGTCTGGCTAGACGAGTAGGTTGATAAGTTCTCATTCACTTGTTCACTCATTTATTAAATGATTAAGGAGCACCCACTATGTGTTATGTGCAGGGACACAGCAGTGTACAAGGTAGATCTGGCCCCTTCCTCTCCAGGCTCACATAATGGGAGACCACAGATCCTGAGCAGGTACATAAGGTGGCCTCAGACAGCAGAAGCACTTGTAGTGGAGTCGGGAAAAATCTCAAGGCGGGGGGTATGTGGGGAGCTGGGGACTGGAAGTCAATGGAAGAACACATTCTCAGGCCCTGCTTTGGTCTCTACAAAGTAACGTGCTGAGACCCTAAGGATGAAAAATATGGGTGATGATACAAGAAAAAACTCTAGGAGTAAGGGGAACGGACAAAGGAACAGACAGAAACTGCAAGCTTCCATATCTTCCATGGCCAGATCTGTAATCCTAACACTCTTGGAGACTGAGGCAGGAGGACACCAAGTTTGAGCCCAGCTTGGGCAATATAGCAAAACCCTGTCTAAAATAAAATAAAATATAAGTAAGTGCTGGGGATGTAGAAGCTTGCATCCCATTCCAAGTACTGAAGGAAAAAATGAAAAAATTGCAGAGCTGTTAGTAAACGAATGGCAGGTAGTTAAAGCTATGACATTTGATGTGACCTTGGGAGGGTGTCAGAAAAAGAAATTACATTAAATCAAAAGGATTTTCTCAATTGTCTTTTTCTTTTTTTTTTTTTTTGAGACAGGTTCTCGCTCTTGTAGTTCAGGCTGGCCCTGAGCTAACCATGTATCCCAGGCTAGGCTCAACTCACAGCAATCCTCCTGCCTCTGCCTCCCAAGTGCTGGGATTACAGGTGTGAGCCACCACGCCCGGTATTGGGGTATGTGATACCAGGGATTGAACTCAGGACCTTGCACTTGCCAGGCAAACACTGAACCACTAAGCTAAATCCTCAGCCTGGATTTTCTCAGTTTTAAGACTGCCTCTTCTGTCATTTTCCTATATCCAAGTTTCTGACCCAGAATCTGTCTCTCTAGGTAAAGTCAATCTGGCTTTGTACCCACATTCAAGATTTTGTTCCTTCTTCTTTTTTTTTTCCAGTGCTCGGGATCAAACTCATGTTCTCAAATATACTGAGCAGGTGCTTACCAGTAAGCTGAACAGCCTCAGCCCAGATGACTGATTTATTTATCTGCAATGCTGGGGATGGAGCCTTAGGATCATGCATGCTCGGCAAGGGCTCTACCACTGAGCTATATTCCTATAACCCCAGCCCCCCCCCACCTTCCCCAAGCCCCAGGTGTGGGAGCCAGGCCTGATACACAGTAGGTGATCAGACAGTGGAATAAACTACGTGGATGCTGACTGGCAGCTTCCTGGCAGTGTTCTGTGTGGGTGAGGGTGCTGACTCCCACATTGCTGGGGAAGCCAGGACTCACAACGGGAGCATTGCGGAAGCCCTTGATAGCCTGAAAGACTCCACCACCGATCACGCCCATCGTGAAGGCTCCACCGCAGTCATCCACGATTCGCCATGGGCTGTAAGTGGGAATGGAAAGGAAGGGTGAAGTTAACGTGAGTATTCATCCTGCCAGGCCCTGTCACGTGGACTGTTTTCAACTGGGAGAAATCATGCCACTCAAATGGAAAGTTTGAGTGGGAAGAAATGCTTTTAACCTTATGAAAACGAAAAGTGGAACAAAAGGAAAATACTGTTGATCTCAAGCAAGAGATCAGCCAGTCATCTATTCTATTATCAAAGATCTAACTGCAGCGACAGAGGAGTTAACCAGCTAGTGCTGTTGCAGAAACAGGATGGGATGGCACCTCTTTATCCCACAACGAGCACGTCCAACCAAGTTCCTCCCTTTTGCACCTTTGAAACCCAGGAGGGAGAAAAACCACGCTTCCGAGGCATCAGGAAACCCTTCTTGCCCACCGTAGGCTCATAGATGCCCGCCTCCATTCCCAAAACCTGGGGGACCCCGAGTGGTAACCCTGAGGGCTTCCGCTCAGCCGCCCCTCCCCCCGCTGCCAGCGTGGATTTGGCCAGCGCTTCTCTGCATTAACAAAGTGGGACTAGGAGCCTCGAAGTCGGCGGAAATGTGAGGTGGTTTGTCCAGTGGCGCACCTTCTTGGCCACACAACTGAGGACCCTCTTAACGGCACCCAAATGGGAGGAGCCAGTTGACGGAGCGCGAGAAATTACATGTCTAAGTGTCCCCCGAGTCCGGGACGAGGCGCTGTGTGGCGGGGTCCTCCCCCGCCCGCCTCCCACGGCTGTCCTGGGCGCTGCAGCAACCGTCCGGGTGCCTGTGCCCACCGTCGTACCAAGGCTCTCGAGCGTACTCCTCCATGGCGCCGGCGTCTGGCGGCACACTCGGCCAGACCCCAGCCGAGCCACGCCCCCAGGGTAACACACAGGCGCGCGAGCTTTCCACCGATTCCAGGAAAACAATTGGGTCGTTTTGCAACGTCAGGCCCAAAGCGCATTCTTATTGGTCAGCTAGGTTTGCGTCATCGATTCGCCTCAGCTCTTGGTGTTGTCCGGTCACCTTTACGCTCCCGGAAAGGGGCCTCGTTTTGTGCCTTGGCAAAAAAAAAGAACGCGTGTAGTACTGGCAATCTTAGCGGCAACAAGAAAGAGACGATCGACTTGACACCGTTCTACTACTCGCAAGACTGAATCGGTAATGCTGGGTGTATTTTTTTTTAGATCTGGACGAGGTGCTGTATTTTACTCCCCCGTCCCAGCGCCTTGGTTCCTTCCACCTGAAAGTCTTGGAGTGATGGTGGGTGAGACTATTTTTGGAGTGCAGGAGGGTGCCGCGCTTGGCCCCTTGGACTGTGGGAGGAACGTAGGCCTGGGAGAGAAACTGGATCGGCGGGCTGCATCAGACCTGGAAAGCTGGATTAGTTAGAGTTTTGTTGATTGTGCCACTGTCTCTTCCAATTTTGAGCAGGTAGGCTTCAGGCTCCCAGCTACTGGTGCATTTGCATTTGGGTAGGTAGGGTCAGATGAGCACGTACGTGCTGTGGGGAGGCGCTTGATGCTGGATCCAGATTCTAATGTTCAGTGTGTCGGTCTGTTCCTAGGTCTGTGTGCTACACACTATGCCGCTGCCTGTTGCTCTGCAAACCCGTTTGGCCAAGAGAGGCATCCTCAAACATCTGGACCCCGGTGAGAAAGCTAAGAGCAGATGGGCCTACTATGTGCCGATCTTGACAGGCATTTTATTGTTGCTACTGCACCTCATACTCGGTATAGGGAGTCCACCAAGCAGTGGGGTGACCAGCATCTTAACAATATGATTTCCTGACATCCATTTCTACTGTGTGCTAAGCAGTGTGTATGTGTGTGTGGGGGGGGATTGTTGGTGAACTGATTTTTTTCAAGTGACATCTGATGCTGATTGATCTGTGACTCAAACCAGGGGTGGTGGCACACGTCTGTAGTGCCAGCTAGCTGCTTGGGAGGCTGAGGCAGAAGGGTCACTTGAGCAACATAGACCCAGTCTCCAAAAATAATAAAACGTGAGTCAGTGCATAGGGGTGACTGCAGTTATCTAATAGGAAGAATAGTTGGCGCTGCCTGCACTCTCCTGTGTGCAAGGTGGTGACGCTTTACCACAGACAGTATGTTTCATAGGCAGTCCAGTGATGGACATAAGAGTGGTGACATAGACCTTCGTGTTTGCCATATCAATAGCTAACATTTTGGAGGCTCCTAAGTGCCTGGCATACATATAATGGTTAATGGCCCAAACTGATGGTTAGGGCCAGGCATCGTGGCACACACCTGGGCTCCCAGCACACTGGAGGTTGAGGTAGATGGGTTTGGATGCGAGAAATACTTCATATGTTTCTTGGCCCATACGTATGTCTTCCACACAGTTTGTGTGGATTTGATTGTGTCTGGGGCCCTGACTGGAGAATGGAAAACTTTCTGATCTTTAACTGCCATCCACTTCCTTGTTCTGCTAGAACCAGAGGAAGAGATTATTGCTGAGGACTATGACGATGATCCAGTGGACTATGAGGCCACTAGGTTGGAGGGCCTGCCACCAAGCTGGTACAAGGTGTTTGACCCTTCCTGGTGAGCTTGGGGACCTGGGGAAGGGGCAGCTGGCTTCTGACTTTGCCCTTCCTGTGTTGTCCCTAGCTGTATAGGGGACATGGGAAGAGATATGGGGGTTCTGACATGGGGTAGGTACAGGCAGAGATTAAGGAGACAAGAACTGAGACCAGGAGAGGCCATCTGCTCTGATTTTTCTTCCCTGTCACTGCCACACAGCGGGCTCCCGTACTACTGGAATGTGGACACAGACCTCGTGTCCTGGCTCTCCCCACATGACCCCAACTCCGTTGTTACCAAATCTGCCAAGAAGCTCAGGAGCAATAATGCAGGTGAGTTGGCAGATCTGAGGGCGTCTTAAATGATTGTAGCAATTCTTAGAAAGAGGCCAAGTAGGAGGTCTGGGGTTTAGCTCAGTGGTGCCATATCTCCCTCTAAAGCACAAGGTCCTGAGTTCAATTCTTGGTACCAGAAAAGAAAAGAAAGGCCCAGGCAATTCCAGGAGGGGCAGGTGAGACCAGGTAGGGTCAAAGCCAGCCTAATGTGGCTGTTGGAAGCAGAGGCTGCTGGGTCCTGAGGTGGGACAAGGTCATTTCAAGACCTTCTTGTCCCCTTAGATGCTGAGGAGAAGTTGGACCGGAATCACGAGAAATCGGACAGGGGCCATGAGAAGTCTGACCGCAACCACGAGAAGCCAGACCGGAACCATGACAAATCAGACCGGAACCATGATAAGTCTGACAGAGATAGAGAGCGTGGCTATGACAAAGTAGACAGAGAGCGAGAGCGGGACAGAGAAAGGGACCGGGATCGTGGGTATGACAAGGCAGATCGAGAAGAGGCCAAAGAACGTCGCCACCATCGTCGGGAGGAGCTGGCTCCCTACCCCAAGAGCAAGAAGGGTGAGTGGAGCAGACAGGGGCCTCGTGAGGCAGGCAGGGCACCATGTGCAGTGGGAGGAGGTCTTCTCTCGGGATCATGCCTGAACCGGGGTCCTGGTGAAAGGTGCTGCCAGTCTTGGCAGCTGCAGGCTCTATTCCTTCCTGGGTTGAAGTGCTCAGGGACCAGGGGCTCCTTGTGTCTTGACTGAAGAACTTGCCCTGCCTCTTACTTCCATAGTGGCAAGCCGAAAGGATGAAGAATTAGACCCAATGGACCCCAGCTCCTACTCAGATGCTCCCCGGTAAGTGATAGCTTCTAATAAGCCCTTTTCTTGCCTGCCTATTTCATTGCACCTGAGAACACCACCCTTCTTGCCATCTCCTCCTCCATTCCCAAGGCCTGGGTGATTGAGGGGTGCACACCACAGCCCTTTCTTATACCTTGACTCTCTTGTCACCCACAGGGGCACGTGGTCCACAGGACTCCCCAAGCGGAATGAAGCCAAGACAGGTGCTGACACCACAGCAGCTGGGCCCCTCTTCCAGCAACGTCCATACCCGTCGCCAGGGGCCGTGCTTCGAGCCAACGCCGAGGCCTCTCGAACCAAACAGCAGGACTGAACCTTGGTTCTCCTCATCCCTGGCTGCTTTCTTCCTCCTCCTTCCTTTCCCTTTTTGCAGTGCTGGGGTAGAACCCAGGGCCTCGTGCATGCTAAACAAATGCTCCACCCCTGAGCTACACCCCAGCTTCCTTGGCACTGTTAATAAAAGCTTTTCCGTGATCATATCCATGAGGCTTGAGTGCTTCTCTTGCTCTTTCTGGGCTTTGCAGCCCAAGCTGGCAAGATCCAAAATACATTTTATTTGCAAAAACTCACCTAAGGAATACTTAGGGGGGTGGCAGGGGCTTAGGGCTGAGGTGGATCATTAACAGAGAGAGCTTAGCTCAGCCTTTCACGAGGCTGAGGGTGAGGGCGGTAGGGACAGAAGTTCTGTGTCTACCTCCCCTCCCCCTAATACTGATCAGAGAGTTTGGTCCCTGCTGGGCCAGGCCAACGTCTTCATTCCTGGTGACTACGACCCCTTCACCTTGGTGAGCAACCTGTGGTGGGAACGGGAGGAAAGAGAAACACAGAAAGCTAGGGCAGGCTGGCTGGAGGGCATCCTGAGCAAGCGAGGGTGGCAGCAGTGAGGCTGGTAGTCCTGGGTTAGTAGCGGTGTTTATGCGGAGAGCGTGGCCCCTGGGTCAGAAAGCTACACGTGGACTAAATAAATACAACATCTTTATTTGGCTTTGGGTATCCTGACATTTGTTCATTACAGTTCCTTAGAAAACCAACCAAAAAATCAGAAATTAATCAAAAATAAAGATCCAATGGCCCTATTTACATATAGCAAAGACAGTCCAAGAATCTCCCATGCACACGCACACACACGCACGTGAAGGCAGGCAGGTGCACGCGTGCGTACACATACACACCCCTGGGACATAGTTAAGGGGTTAATAAGCTTTGGGGAGTGCAGGCGGCAGGTTCCATAATTCAATTCTAAGATACTCCTTCATGAAGTAAGGGTGCCAGTGCAGCCAACCAGGGTAGCAAGAGTGGGACAGACAGCATTCTTTTTTCTCTCTGGATGTCGCTGAAGGTAACCCTGCATCTGGCAACTTCCAGTGTCTTACAATGAATGGGATCCAGTCACTTCAGGAACCACTCCCCCTACTTCCCCAAACACTGGATAATCCAATCAATGACCTGATTACCCCACGAATCCCCAAACCATCAAAATAAAAAGGCCCCCACTGCACCTTCCCCCAGAAGGGCCAACAGAAGCTCAGCTCGAGCCGAGCCGTCTCCTCCCCCCAGGTGCTCCCTGCAAGCCCGGATTCAGGGACCTGGCTCCGAGAGCTGGTGTCAGGGAGCTGCCCCAAGGCCGCATAAGAGACTGAGCTGCTGAGCTGCTGCAACGGTCCAGGCAGTGGGGAGGGAGGCGTTAGTCATTACTGAAGAGCTGCACACTTGTCCAGTCTGTCCTCACCGAAGTAGGACAGCTAGGAAGGACTGTCCCAGGCATTAGAGACAGGACATTTCCTGCACATGGGTGCGCAGACAAACAAGGCCTTGGACGACAATACCCCTCCCCCTGTCCCCAAAGGTTCACTGCAGCAGAAGAGGCAGCTCTAACAACCCTTCCCAGGGGAAGGGGTTCAGTCTGCGGGCCTGGTCCCATACCCCTCCAGAAGTCTCATGACCTGGAAGAAAAGACCATCTTCCAACCCCAGAGGAGCCCGGTCCCAGCGACAACTCGGTCCTGCAGGTGCCCAATGCCCTCCACCCCATCCCCCTCCCTGTCTCCCCCCACTGCTGCCAGCCCTCACTTTACCAGCACTGACTTTGGCAGGAAGGGCTCCGTGACAAGGTCTCCACGGTGGGAGGACAGCTGTGGTGGCGGAGGCTGCCCCGGAGGCTGCTGGTGAATGCAAGGCCCAGAGGCAGCAGCAGAGGCAGAAGTGGAAGCTATGGCTTTGACTGGACTTCGGGGAAGGCTGTAGAGGTAGACGGCACCGATGACAAGTCCAGCGCCAAGGGCAAATAATGGGTCCAGGTGAAAGCCAAAAAGGCGAATGGAGGCCACCGTGGACAGCACAATGGACAGGGAGGTGGCAAAGCCCTTGAGGATGTTGTCAGCATACTTGACAACGACAGCCACCAGCAGCCCACCAAAGGCCTGGTTGAGTACCACACCCCAGACAGCAGGCGTGTACCCAAAGAAGAAGCCACGGTGGGCCACAGCAGTGCCCTCAGCCCACCAGAGCCCCACCAGGCCCAGGGCTGTGCCGAAGAGGCCCAGCTGCAGATTGCGCAGCCACACAGAGCCTGAGCTGCCTTTGAGGATCTTCTCAAAGTAGACACCCGCGAAGCCCGAGGAGAGGCAGGAGGCCACAACAGCTGCTAGGCCTGCCCCGGGGTTCTGATCCAGGGGCCGTGGGCCACCACCGCCGGCTTGCTGTGCCTGGACAATGGCGACGCCAGTGAAGAGCAGCAGCAGCGAGGCCCACTGTAGCCGGGAGAGGCTGCGGTTCAGCATGAGCACAGAGAACAGTGCTGTGGTCAGGATCTTCAGCTGGTACGTCACCTGTGAGTGCATGTGCAAAGCGCTGAAGGCCAGCAGGATCCAAGCAGGTGCACAATGGGACAATACCTGCTGCCCCCCGGTACAGTGGAGGAATGGGGTGGGGTAAGTGACACCATAAAACCAGCAAAAACAGCCAGCCACTGGCAGAATTGGAATCACGTGGCTCTAGAGACCCCCTCCAGAGAGTGCACGGAAGGGTGGCTGTGTCAGGAAATTCCAAGCCACATCTCAGCTCCATTTCCTCTGGTGTGACCAGGGACAAGGCACTTGCCCAGAGCCCTGGCACTGGCATCTGTAAAGTAAGGCTGATGATCGCTGGTCACTCGAGAGATGCAGATGAAAACAACACTGAGATTCCATTTCACTCCAGAAAGAATGGCTGCTATCACGAAATCAACCAACAAGAAATGCTGGCGAGGCTGTGGGGAGAAAGGAACCTTTCTCCACTGTTGGTGGGAATGTAGACTGGTGCAACCACTGTGGAGATCAGTGTGGAGATTCCTCAAAAAACTAGGATTAGATGTTCCATTTGACCCTGCTATCCCCCTGCTAGGTATACATATGAAAGAATTAAAAGAATCATACCACAGCAACATATGTGCACCCATGTTTATAGCAGCTCAGTTTATAATAGTTCAATCTTAGAAACAGCCCAAATGCCCATCAATGGAAGGCTGGATAAAGAAAATGTGGGGTTTTTGGAAGTTAAAATGGAGCATTACTCAGCCATAAAGAATGAATGGGCCAGGGATTTAGCTCAGTGGTTCCAGTGTCCGCCTGGCAAGTGAAAGGTCCCGAGTTCAATTTTGGTACTATATATCACAGTGCCGGGCATGGTGGCTCATGCCTGGCCTGTAATCCCAGCACTCGGAAAGCAGAGATCAGAGGGTTGCTGTGAGTTCGAGGCTTGCCTGGGCTACACAGTGAGTTCAGGACCAGCCTGAACTACAAAGTGAGACCCTGTCTCAAAAAACTAAACAAAATAAAAACAAAAAGAATGATAAATTTGAGTCATTTATACTCAAATGGACATCTGTTGAGAACATACTTGTAAGTGAAATAAATAGGACACAGATGTGTAAATACCGTATCTTTTCTCTGGTATGAGGAACTGAAGGTAAAAATGAGTCCTAAAATGTGCGATAGATATTGTGAAATAGTAAAAAAATATTCAAAGGGAAAAGGAGGGATAGGGGTAAGTAAAGAAGGGAAAAAATTTTTGATAGTTAGAAAAAAGAAACAAAGCTTATGTAAATAGGGGCTGGAGGTTGTAAGTAGGGCAGGGGAAAGGAAAAAATGAGAATTGTGTGTCATGTACAGATACAAATTCTCACTGTTGAATGTGATCATGTTTGTGTAAAATGTACGAATAAAGTCAATTGAGAAATAAAATATAAGAAGTTTAAAAAAGGCTGATGTATGTAGAGCCCCTTGCAAAGGATAATGAATCATCCAGAACAGAGCTAGCAAATCAAATATTTACATGATACTTACTATGCACTAATGTGTATCTGAGCACTACATGAGAGTTCATTTTATCCTTGCAACCACCACAGGAAAGGACACCACAACAACCCTCAATTTATTTATTTGTATTTCTTTTCTTTTTTTTTTTTTTAGAAAAAGTCTC
>PVIR01029165.1:0-21333 GCA_004026965.1 Petromus typicus | reverse complement strand
AAAAAAAAAAAAAAAAAAAAAACCCAAACAAAAATCTGGCAGTAAAAATTGACACATTACCTGAATCCCTAGAACCAATAAATAAATAAATAAAAAATAAAATAGAATACTAATTATGACCCAACCAATTTATTTTTAGGCTGGTCACTAGTGCAAGCCTATTATGTCAGCTCTTGGGAGCATGAGGCAGGAATATTACAAATTCAAAACCAGTCGTATGTGGTGGAGCACCCCTGTAAACAGCACTAAAGAGGCTGAGGCAAGAAGATCACCAAGGGTTCAAGGCCAGCCTGGACTGCATAGTGAGTTCAAGGCCAGCCTGAAACTACATAGTGAGATACTGACTCAAAAAATTTTAAAAAATTAAAAAATTCTAGATCAGCCTGGGTTACATAGTGATACACTGTCCAAAAAAAAAACTTATAAAAGGGCCGGTGAGTTAGCTCAGTGGTTCTGGCGCCTGTCTTGCAAGCGCAAGGGCCCGGGTTCAATCCCTGCCCGCCCACTGCTCCCAGCTTTAAACTCACATACAATACTGGGTGTGGAAACTCATGCCCAGCAGCAATCAGTACCACAGACCACAGTGCTGGGCATGGTGGCTCACGCCTGTAATCCCAGCACTTGGGAGGCAGAGACAGGAGGATTGCTGTGATGTGAGTTGAGAATGAGCTCAGGGCCAGCCTGAACTACAAAGCAAGACCCTGTCTCCAAAAAAACAAAAAAACTTATAAATACTTATTTTAGAGACTTTTGCAACATTTTATCTTAATTGCAGAGAATTTAACTAGGTAGGCTAGTGCTAGAGCTGCTTTCCACCTAGATTAAATAATATGCCCAAAAGCTGGATGTGGCGGCACATGCCTCTAATCCCAGAACTTGGCAGGAAGGATTGCTGATTTCAAGATCAGTCTGTCCTCAAGTTCAGTCTCCGGTACTGAAGAAAAAAAAAGAAATCCAAGGGTGGCGGTGGGTGGTGCACACTTGTGGTCTCAGCATTCCAGGAGGCTGAGGCAGGAGTTTTACCATGAGTTCCAGGCCTACCTGGTGAGTTCAAGGCCATCCTGGCATACACAGTGAGACTTATCTTGCACAAAAAACAAAGGAAAAGAAGAATAAAAAGTAAAAGAAATACGTATGCAGCACGCCAGGCAGTGGTAAGTGAATAGAAGAAATTCTGAGCAAGGAAAAGGGGTGGGTGGAGTGCTTGAAGTTTGCAAGTGTGTTGGAGGAGGAAGATGCTGGCATTTGAGCATGCGCCAGAATTACGGGGAACAGGACAGCTCAGAGGCTGTGGCATGGGATGCTTGTGGGGCAAGGTGGGCTCCAGAGCCCTGGGAAGGGTGTCTGGCCTCCCTTTCACTGTGTGGGCCTTGCCTGTGCAGAGCCTGGGAAGCTGGAAGTGACCCAGCCCTGCAGGGCTTAGAAGTTGGGACATGAGATTGTGTAATTTCCCCTGGGGACTGCCCTTTCAGATAGTCAGCTGCTCATTATCCTGGCCAGGCCAGCTGGGCGGGACTTTTATCTAAGGCTGTGTTCTGTGAGAGGCTCTGGATAGCCCAGGCCTAAGAATTTCACCAGCCAGCTTCCTAGAAGGAAGCCTGGGCTTCCGGGGGAAGTGTTTGCCCCGGGAACTTCTCAGCCTGCCTTGAGCTCAGGAGTCAGAGTCTAGCAGCTGGGCTCAGCTCAGCAGGGCTGCCGGATGTCACCAGACATATCTAAAGCAATGCATCCCTGACTGTCCCTGAGTCCGCTGTGGGCTCAGAATCTCCACGGGCTCAGAATCTCCACCTCTCGGAGGCACGAGCAGCCTGAGCTGGCCCTGTCTTTATTGTGTCTTTTGTGCCCTATGGGGTGTGAGTGCCGACTGTCCCGGGCTGTCTGCATTTTCACAAGAGACTCTGGATCAGACTCTAAATGCTGCAAGCACAAGGCTCGGGTGTCTTTGGGGCACTTGAAACAGAGCCAGTCTCCACTGAGATGTGTGAAATGGACCCTGGAGCAAAATGCTAACGTGGGGGACTTAGAACTTTCACATTGTGCATGTGTGTGTGTGTGTGTTAATTTGTAGTGTGGGCAGTATATGTAATATGTGTATGTACATTTATGTTACTGGGTTCTAGTTGCTATGAACTCGCTCTGGGTTCTTAGTGCCTTCAACAAAGAATTAGACAAAGCAAAGGAAAAAGGTAGTAACTTTTTATTATCTTTAACAGCACTGAACTACATTCCTGGTCCAGCTTTTACATTTATTAAAGGTAGGAAAAGAAGGATCCTCTGTATGGTAGGAGTCGACCAATTAAAGACAGGAAAAGGAGGAGAGAGAGAGAGAGAGAGAGAGAGGAGCAAGTATATTGGATTAAATAATAACATTAACATTAATTTGACATATATTCTTTACTCTCTTTGATTTGGCTGCTAAAAGTCTTACATTCTATTGCTAGTAACCAATACTATCCTGGAAGGTTAAAAGCCTTCAGAATCCAGTTAAATTAATTTATAATTAAAATTGCCCCTGGTTGTGATAATCATTTTTGTTTTTTGTTTTTTAGGTTTTTTGAGACAGGGTCTCACTTTGTGGTTCAGGCTGGCCCTGAGCTCAGCCTCAAACTCACATCACAGCAATCCTCCTGCCTCTGCCTCCCAAGTGCTGGGATTACAGGCGTGAGCCACCACGCCCGGCACTGTGGTATGTGGTACTGGTTGCTGCTGGGCGAGAGTCTCCACACCCAGTATAGTATGTGGTTACCAGGGATTGAACCTGGGTCCTTGCGTTTGCAAGACAGGCACCGGAACCACTGAGCTAACTCCCCGGCCCAATCATTTTTGTTTTTGAGGCAGGATCTTGCTTTTGCAGTTTAGGCTGGCCATGAGCTCACTATGTAGCCCAGGTAAGTCTCAAACTCACAGCAATCCTCCTGCCTCTGCCCGCCAAGTGCTGGGATTACGGGTGTGAGCCACCACACCTGGCACTGTGGAATGTGGTACTGATTGCGCTGGGTGTGAGGCACCATCAGCATTGTTTGTGGTTTCTGGGGATCAAAGTGAGAACCTTGTGCTTGCAACGCAGGCTCTGGAACCGCAGGCTCTGGAACCACTGAGCTAAGTCCCTGGCCCCATGTGATGTAATCTTAGTATTCTGGGAGGCTGAAGCAGCATAATGACAGGTTGATCCCAGACTGGGTGACTTAGCAATTTAGTATGACCTTGCCTCAAAATAAAAAATAGAATAAGAATGGGGATGTAGCTCAGTGTGAAGGCCTTGGATTCAGAAAAAGAAAAACTTCAAACCCTTCACCCCGAAAGTACCCCCGGCGATGGGGTTCCTACAGGACTTCTTTCTTTTTTGTGGCTTCCTTCTTTTTTTTCCTTCCAGTATGGGAGATTGAAATCAGGACCTTGCACTTGTGAGATGGGTGCAGCGCCCCTGAATTACATCCCGGGCTCCTTCTTTCTCTTTTGAAAGGTGCAGACTTGTGCGCATCAGTTCTAGTTATTGCTTGCTGTCTGCACCTGCTGTGGAGCATGGCTCCCAGAAGGCTGAGCTCTATCTGTCCCGTTCGTGGAAGCAGTCCTCGGGGTCTTAGACAGCTCCAGGCACACAGCAGGTGCTCAGTCTGTGGGGAGTGAGTGAACCATTGTGCACCCATTCATTTCTCATTGACCAAATCTTCAAATGTTCTTCGAATGTTGCATAGATACAAGTTCTTCATGTATAATCTCCACCTTTTTTCTTTCTTTTTTGTAATACTAATGGGGTTAAAATCATAGTGATCCTCCTACCTCACTTTCATGAGTACTATGATGATAGAGGCATGCCCTACCATGCCTGGTAAGATCTTTTCTTTCTTTTTTCTTTTTTCTTTTTTTTTTTTTTGAGACAAGGTCTCCTTATGCAATTCAGGCTAGTCTTGAACCCACTATAGAGCCCTAGCTGGCCTCTAACTCACAGGGGGCCTCTTGCCTCAGCCTCTAGAGTGCTGGGGTTACAGGCCTATGCCATCATGCCAGGCAAATTAGCTAAAGAGGAGACAGAGGCAAATTAGCTAAAGAGGAGACAGAGGCAAATTAGCTAAAGAGGAGACAGAGGCAGGATGATTGCTGTGACTTCGAGGTCAACCTACACTACATACTAGGTTCAAGGCCAGCCTGAATTACATAATGAGATCCTATCCCAAAAACAAACAAACAAAAAGGGCCAGGGTTGTAGCTCAGTAGCAGAGCACCTGCCTGACAAGCATGAAGTCCTGACTTTGATTCCTTGTGTCAAACAAAACAAAAAAGAAAGGAAAAGAACAAGAAACTAAGTTTGTTACAATGATGTGCTTTGTTACAAAACAAAATTAGTGCTTGTCTTCTGGTTCCTCTGTATTTTATGTTAAATGTCTCCTCCTGTGGGAGTGTATAAACTCCATAATTGCAAGGATTTAAAAAAATATGGCTGTATTGAAGAATACTTAAGTAAATCACAATTTACCCACTTTGAGCGCATGCTTAAATGAATTTTGACAACTGTATGTGGTCTTGTGAGCTCCACAACTATGAAGATGCAGAATAGCTCTGTCATCCCCCCAAACACCCTCATGTTCCCTCCTAGACAGCCCTCTCCCTCCACCCCTGTGGTATTGCCATCTGGAACCTGTCTGCTACCACTGAGAGTCGTCTTTTCTGGAATTTCATAAAGATGGAATGCGATTTTCTACGGTCTGGCTTTTTGAGAGTCCTCCTAGCCAATGCCTGTATCAGTAATTTCTTCCTTTTTATTGGCAGGTTGGGTTCCATTGCACGAGGGTATGGACATTCTGATTACTTCCTGTTTTGGGCTGTTGGAATAATAGTTGCTAGGAATGTCTTTATGTGGGCATATTCTTGAATTTCTCTTGGGTTAATATCTGGAAATGGGAATTGTTGTATGGAAAATGTTTGCTTAGATTTAGAGCAAACTGAAGACAGAAGGACTTTCAGTGGTGCTGTTGAATCAATGATACTCTAGGGCAGTGATGGCGAACCTTTCAGAGAGTGAGTGCCAAATTGTAACCGCAAACCAGCTTGGCACCGCCACGCATGCCTGTGATCCCAGCACGGCGTAGGCTGAGCCAGGAGGATCGCTCTGAGCTCGAGGCCAGCTTGAACTACATACACAGTGAGTCCTAGTCTCAAAAACAAAACAAAAATAGGAAAGGACCTAATCCAGTAGGAGCTTAGGATCTGGTCGGTAAGAAGATAGGTTTAACCTAAGCATAGCAGGGAGGTTGTCTTCAGCAGGGAAGAGCATGGACTGATCCCAGACTCCCGAGGCTTGTGGGTAGGTCGGATGGAAGGTACGCTGCACCTTCTGGTGAATGGAAAAGGAGGAGTCTTGCGTTCCAGCACTATGTGAACCACAGTCTTCTGAGAGCCTACTCTCTCTCAGACTTGGTTTTCCCACCTGTAAGACTCGGGAGTGGCAGGAACCTCCGCAAGTACCAAGGGCAGCGCCAGGGGGCGCCTCCTCGATTGCTCGGCTCTCGGCTGGCCAGGCGCCTGCGCGTCGCTGCTCGATTGATCTGGTCGAGCGCCACCGGCCTGCGCCATTGAGGAGCGGCTGAGAGGAAGCGCCGCGCGGTGTGGGGCTGGGCGGCCGCCCCGACAGCGACAGGTAGGGCCGTGGTGTCCTTCCACCTCAGCCTGGGACCTGAGGCCGGCTCCGCCTTGGGCCGCGCGGCGCTGCGAGCCCGGGACCCTGGCGTCCGACCCTCTCGGCTCCCGCGCCCTCGCGGGGACCCCTGCGCCCCAGTTCCCGCCGGCTCCGCGGCGCAGGCCCGGGGCTGAGTGAGCCCCTGGCACCCCGGCATCCGTGTCATGGGGACCTGGAATCCTTGCTTGGTCCCTCGGCCCGGCCCAAGGGTCAGGACGCGTCGGTTTGTGTCTTCTGCTGAGTCCTGTTCTTAGGGTGCAAGCTAACCCTACCCCTAGGGGTGGGGTGCTGGCCAGTTCTCCAGGGTGTCAGAGACACCTCCTTTAACCGGCACCCTGGGGCCACCTGTGGGGCGGGGGCCTCAGGCCTCTGACCTGTCTTTACTCCTTGTTCCCACGCTCACGCCTGGCAGAGACTCCTCTAGGCAGGGGACCCCAAAGCCATCGTGCGAGGTGCGCGTCTCTGCGCGCTGGGTGAGGGGTGGGGTTCCAGAGCACACGCACGGGGGTGGGGTGGGGTGTCGAGGGAGCTTTTCCTCCCCGGCAGTAGCTCCTGTAGGGCCACTTGCCTGACACCGCCCCCGTGCGTCCCGTCTCGGATCTCCCTGGCGCGGGCGGCACTCGGCTCCAGCCGCCTCAAGGAGGGACGGGACACTCCGGTCCAGTTGCAAGTCCTTCCTACCCGGGTCTGACTGCCTCTCAGGGGAGGGGCCTGGCTCAAGGTCAGACTCTGCTGTCTGCCTGTCAGTGGGCTGAGCCCGGATTCCCAGTGTCAAACCCCCCCCCCCCCCCCCCCCCCCCCCCCCCCCGGCGGTGGAGAAAGCCAGGTGGCGTCAGTGCCAGGCAGCTGCCTAGAAGCCCTGGTGGACTGGAGTATAAACGCTCCAGGATTCCAGCCAGTCTGGCGGCTCTGCCTGAAACAGGATTCCTTAAGGGAATCCTTGAAGTGGCCTCAACCTGAACCTCGATGCTTATTAGCACAGTTAATGGAGGTTTTCGGCGTTCGCCCCAGTTTACTCTGCAGGTCATCTTACAGCACCACTCATCCTTGTGCTCTTAATCTGTGCTTTGCATTCTTCCACTTTAAGGGTGAGCAGAGTAGGGCCTGACCTTGTTTACAAAATGATAGTGGTTTCTTTTTACTGGGGAAGCATTTGTAGTTGGCACTCCAGGGAGTGTTGGCGTTTATGGCCAAAATTAATGGCAATAACAACAAAAATAGAGTACTCCAGCCAGGCGTGGTGGCACAGGCCTGTAAGCCTAGTTGCTGGGGAGGCTGAGGCAAGAGAATTGCAAATTTGAGGTTAGCCTGCACATTTTAGCAAGATTCTGCCTCAGAATAAAAAAATAAAAAAGGACTGGGGTTGTAGACTAGAAGTGGAGTGCTTGTCTAATGTGCATAAGGCCCTTCGGTTCATACCATCCCCTAAAAGTACCATTACTCTGGCTTCTTGCATAAGTGTATTTGGAACTTATATAGTGAGATTGTGCTAGTCAGTTTCACATTTTATTTTCACAGGTTTACTAGTTTAAAATTTCAACAGAGAAATGATTCGTTTACTCAGGCTGTTAAACATTTTAAATTTAATTAACTTTTCTTTATGGTACTGGGGATCGAATTCAGGACCTTGTGCTTGCCAGGCAGGCACTGTGCCACTGAGCTACATCCCCAGCCCATTTAACTAATTTTTGAGACAGGGTCTCACTGTGTAATTCATTCTGACCTCTATGTAGTTCAGGCTGCCCTTGACTCAGCAGCCATCCTCCTGCCCTAGCCTGTGGTGGAATTACAGATGTGTGCCACCACACTTGATTTCAACTTCTTTAAACAAATACCCACTAAATAATCTCTAGGAAAGTCCTAGTTTTATGTGAGTGTAACCTTAAACAGTATCTTTGGAAAGAAATTAAGCAAGTACTTTACCAAATGCCTTTTAAAAAAACTATTGTTGACAAATGAAGATTAATCTTACCTGGAAATGCAAGATACTACTGACAAAAATCAGTCTTTTTGTTTTGCTTGTTTTTTTGAGATGAGGTTCCACTTTGCGTTTAAAAGCTAAAGTCAGTCTTTACTGGAGAGTGAGTTAACTTTGACGGTGGCCCTTGTCTGGTCTTCTTTGAGAACCAGATGTTCCCTTGGGATGAGTGTATCTCCTGGTACTAAGATGAATCATTAGAGGTGAGGCACAGTGCTTGAAAAGGATCCTGAAAGTAGGATGGTTCCAAGTGGGGTAGATGGCACTGGAAACTGGAGTGTCTGGCACCATGGCTGGTAGCCAATCTAGGTGGCACAGAGCAAGATTTACGGCCCATATTTCTAATTGGAATCTGCTACCTGAGTGACCTGAGAACACATTTAAACTTTTGTGTCTCAGTTTCTCTCATGTTAACTTTTTGTAATACTGACTTATCTGTGTATATTATTTTCATAATACTGAACACTAGTTAACAGATTTCTGGTGTTACTATTGGCTAAGATCATTGTAGCAGTGCGGTCTGGTGACCAGGAGTCAGTAGCACAGCTTTTGGACATTTAAAGCACTCTCTTCTGCTTCCCATTTATATTACTTTATGAATGATCTTCTGAATAAATTCACAAAATATAATTAGAGCAGCTTTAATGAGGCTCATTGTAGAATGTGAATTTCATTCATATTCTCTCTCGGGCATTTTGGCCTTAATATATGTGAGGGCTTCTCAGCAGTGGTCCTGTTAACGTTTGAGCTGGATAGTTCTCTTTTGGGGAGTTAGCTTGTGCGCAGTGGGAGATTTAGCACCTTCCATGATCTCTACTCCCATGGAACCAGTATCAGCTGCCAAATCCATGATGATCAAAAATGTCTTCGGAGGTTTGCCAGATCCCACTCATACAGCAATTTCTGATCAGGGCAGACTAATCCCAAGGTGAGTGCAGAAAGCAAGAAGTGCAGGGGGCAGTTATGGTGAAAAGTCACACAGCTTCAAATTGTAGAATTTTAGAAAATTGTAAATAACATTCCATGCAGTTGCATCAAAATGTAGATGTATTGGTTTGCCCTCCCATTTCCCAATCAGGCATTCTTAATGAATCCATAATTCATTAATTAATATTTTGGAGACAGAGTCTCTTTATAGGCTGGCCTTAAATTCATTATGTATCCCAGTCTGGCTTTGAACTTAACAGTGATTCTCCTGCCTCAGCCTTTGGAGTCCTAGGTAGGAGCTGCTGTGCCCAAGCAGGTAAAGCATTTTTACAGTGCTGCTTAACCTGCTGTGTTAAGCCTGTCCTGTCTATTCATCCACTTTATTATTGCAAGGAAATCACCTTAGAAAATCATCCTTTTGTTGTTGTTGATTTTCATTTTTTTTTTACAGATTCTTCTGTGACCATGAGAGAGAGACATAAAGAATGATCCATGAGTTTTAGTACCTTTTCCTGAGGAAATAGTCATGTTGGAAGGTCTTGTCGCCTGGGTTCTCAATACCTATTTAGGGAAATATGTCAATAACCTGAATACTGATCAGCTGTCTGTTGCACTGCTCAAAGGTAAGTGCCTGCATTTCCCTTCAGCAGAGTGGGGCTTTGCAGATGGCCTTTCCATTATTGTGTTTCTTTTTAAATAAAATCTGCTGCTCACAAGGCATTCTGTTCTCCTGAATGGCCACGATGATTATTATGGAGTAGCTCAAGTATGTAGCTGTATTGGTTTAGATTTTATGGAGCTGTTAAATATTCAGAACAAAACAAACTATATTGCTAGAGTCTCTGGTTTACTTCAGTTAATTTTTTAGCTTTATGAGGCTTTACGAAGGCAGTGACTTTGTAGAAAAAATTTTATTGCTACATTTTAGGTGTATTTTCTAATCACATTCATCATAGGGAATGTGTACTTGTGTCTAGTAAATCTTGATTCTTCTTCCCTAATCTCCTTTCCCTTTAACCCTTCTTTCTCTCCTTATTTACAAAAGTTTTGTTTCCATTTACCCATGTATATGTGTATTTTTTCTTTAATTATTAAGAGAACATAGGATGAAATTTCTGATTTCAGAGCATGTTAAATTTTGGGCTTTTGGATCTGTGAGGTACATGAGGACATGCCATGATCCCAAACTCTGAAGTCTGGTCCCAAGTGTTTTAGATGAGTGCCACTTAAGTTGCAGAACTTGCATGGCTGTGAAGATAAAGTAACATAAGGGCCAGGATCATAGCTCAGTGTAGCACATATGGATGAGCCACAGTACCCATAAAAGGGCAGGAGAGTGCAGATAAAGTCATTGCAGGTAGAAAGATCTTACTTAATGGTAGGTGCTGTTACTATTATATTAGTTCATTTCTACTTGTCTAATCCCAGTCCTCCGGGGACCTCTCTGTTGGAGAGGCAAAGCGGACAGCAATAAAGGCTGTCCCTGGAACTGTTCTGAAGGCAGAGGCATAATGTAATAGAACACAGGAGGGGAACAAGCTGTCTGTGGAATGCTGGGAAAGCTGTTGTGGAAGTAGATTTTGAGTGAGGGTGGCAGAGGATGAGTCATTACTCCCAAGGAGAGTGAAGTATATGAGCTGAGAACTAGTAAGTCACATCTGGAATAGTTGAGGGCCAAAACCAGAGGCTGCCTGTGTCATGATAGAGTCTGAACTTTGGTCTGTGGCATGTCTGTGTATTTGTAACCTGGAACTTCAGTCCCTGCCAGCCCCTCTTGTTGTGATACTGGAGACTGAATCTAGTACCATTGACTCAGCTGCATCATAAGCTTTTTAAATTTTATTTTTATTTATTTTTTTGTGGTACCAGGGATTGAACTCAGGCCCTTGTGCTTCCAAGGTAGGCATAGTACCACTTGAGCTAAATCCTCAGCCCTAGCTCTTGCTTTTTTGCTTTTTTGTTTTGTGACAAGTTCTTGCTAACTTGCCCAGCGGGTGTGATCCTCCTGCCTCAGCCTCCTTTAATGGCTGGGATTGTAGACATGCACCACTGTGACCAGTTTCCTTTCCGTTTTTCCCCCTGTACCTTAGACTTCAAGCTATTCCTTTATATAATGTGGAACAGAGAGAAGAGAATCCAGTAGTTAGCAGAGTGCTGAAAAACAAGTAACATTAGTTTTAGTGAACAGATTTTTTGTTAACCTGAGATGAGGAATTTTAAGTTGAGACACCTGTGAAGAAGCCTGTAAGTTATCTGCCTACAAATAAATGAACAATATTATAATTTATAAATTATTCATCTCCCTGGGGTGCTTACAGGAGTGAGTCACCACTCTGGGCCTGCAGGCTGCTGTTTCTTCTCATTATTTCTTGTATTTCTTCTTTCTACAAGTTTATCTTTTTTGTTTGTTTTTTTGAGACTGGGTCTTACTGTTTAATCCACGATGGCTTTGAACTCAATTATGTAGCCCGGGCTGGCCTGGAACTCATGGTCCTCCTGCCTCAGCTTCCCAAGTACTGGGATTATTAGATGTGTGCCATCACTCCTGAATATTTCTAAAACCTTTCTTATGTTTTCTGTGCTTCAGCTTCTTTAATTTTCATTAAAGCTGTTTAGATTCCCTTCATTTCCCTAGGACTGTATGAGCCACAGAAACCTTACCTCTATGATGGATTTGCCTATGGAGAAATAAGGCAATTCCAAATGAGAATGATGCCTTTCCAAAGAATAAGAAACAGGGCTGGGTGTCTAGGGCAGTGGTAGAGTGCTCACCTAAGTTCCAGAAGAAGCTGTGTACTTTACTGGGTAGTCAGTTTCACCTAGAAAAAAGATTGCCTGGTATTTTTCTCTTTATTATATTTTCTCCTCGAATATAGAAATAGGATTGTTTTGCAAGATTATTAACTTTTTCTTTGGTTAAACTTAATGTATATGGGACTCTACATAGACATATGTGCATATAGTACCTATAAAAATAAGTAGACTGCATTTTCTTTGAATCTGCCAAATAGCTAGATTTGAATTATTCTTTAATTTCTCTCTCTCTCTTTCTTCTTTTCTTCCTTCCCTTCCTCCTTCCTTCCTTCCTTCCATTCATTCTTTCTTTCTTTCTTTGTTTTTCTTTCTTTTTTTTTCTGGGGGATAGAACTTAAGACCTTGTGTTTGCCAGGCAGGTAGAGTGCCTCTGAGCTACATCCTTGGCTCCTGAATTTTTCTTTAGAAGCCAGTGAGTGAGTCTTAATAGTCATTTAAAGGAAGAAATAATCAAGTTTCTTACATTATTTGTGTTTGGAGTAAAAGGCTTATCTGTCTTACTCCTATCTTATCTGTCCTTCTACTTAGTATTTGCTTATATTCCCTATTTCTAGAAATATTTGAGATTTAGATGTCTTGGAAATTTTTGTGCAAATTGCTTGGTAAACTGATGGTTCTCCTTCTGGCAGTTTGGTCTGGGAACCTTGCCGTTGTCATTGTGTTCCCAGTGCAGTGCACAGGCTGGAGCAGGGCTCAGGAGTGTGTGGGCCTGAAATGCTTGCATAGCTGGCCGAGTGGGTTAGTTTTCCATTACTCTGACAACATACCTGAGATAATCAACTTGGAACAATGATGGGTACTTTTGGCTCTTAGTTCCTGAGGTTTCAGTCTGCATTCGCTTGGACCCCTTGCCCCTGGTTGGGGAGATCTGTTCATCTCTTTGCGGTGGGAAGCAAAGCTAGGAAGGTCCCCGGTCCTGATGCTCCCCATGAAGGCAGGCACACCCCAGTAACCTGAATTCTAGCCAGGCCTCACCACTGGAAGTCTGTGCCCCTCAGTAGCAATGTGAGTCCTTGGCTTATGGGCCTGGGGGGCACATTCCACATCCAGACTGCAGTGGAGAGTGAATTCTGACTGTGCACTTCTGGTCTGCCATTTTAAGAGCTTGGTGTGAAAAGGACACCAGTGGTGTCTTCTCCCTTCCTTTGCTTTGGGCAGTTATTATACCTGTGAGTGGACACGTGGGAGGGAATAGGGAGAGCCTGTCTCCCCAGAAGAGAGAGCACCGTTCCTTTTGAAGACCAGTTTTATTTAAGTTGCAGACAGCTGAACCTTTTGTGTACTGCCCTCATCATGAGGAGGAGTGGGGATGAGGTGGGGAGAAATTTGTTAAAAATTAAAGATTCTGGTGTTTTCAGTTCAGGGCTTCTGATTTGGAGATGGGCAAGTGAGACTGCATGCCATCCTATTGAATCAGAAGTTGATTTTTTCTGTGGGATCTAATAGCCTAAGGTCTGGGTCTGCATATTGGCCCATGAGCTATATTTGACCTGACCAATATAGTTTTTACTTTTTATTTTTGAAGGTACTGGGGACCAGTACTTGTGGTGTGTACTTGTACAAGCTAGGCAGATGCCCTACCATTGAACTGTGTCCTGTGCCCAACTTTTGAAAAAATAAAATAAGCCAAGTACAATGGTATGTGTCAGTAGTCACAAGTATTTGGGAGGTGGAGGCAGGAGAATCACTCAAGTGAAGGAATTTGAGGCCATCCTGGGCAACATAGAAGATCTCTGTCTCTAAACAATTATAGAATAGAATAGAGTAGAGTAAGATAGGAAAGGGTAGAATGGGCAACAAATGTCATAGAAAGCTGAAACTGTTTACTGTCTGGCCTATTACAAAAAGACTCTCATCTCCCTCTTTTGTTTTTTTTCCCCTTTGAGACAAGGTCTTACTATATCTTCCAGGCTGGCCTTAGCCCACGCTGGCCTTGAACTCATGGCACTCCTCCTCTCTCAGTATCTCTAGTCTTGGGGTTATAGGCATGCGCTACCATGCTCAGCCCCTTGCCTCACTCTTGAGAGCCTCACTGTCACTTACATGGGAGGAAACACTACAGATAAAACACTGCTGATGGTAGCACTGCCCATGACCTTTTAGAGTGCACAAACTGTCATAGCCCTGCTCTAGAGGTAAAACTTTCTCTTTAATCTTTAATGCTGTGTGTATAGTGGGCACCTCCTGTTTGTTTGATAAATATTTTATGATGGTGTATTTATTTTATAGGTGCTGTGGAGTTAGAAAACTTGCCATTAAAGAAAGATGCCTTGAAAGAACTGGAATTACCATTCGAAGTCAAAGCTGGTATGTGAAGCTGATGGAGAAGGAGGAGACTTTAAATCTCATGGCTCAGGACATGAAAACAGAGAGCTTGGAGTTTGTATCTGTTTGGCCAGGACAGGAGAGTGAGGAAGTTAGATGAGTTTTACTGTGTGGTTTCCGGGCTGCTGTGTCATGGTGACTTGAGTTTGGCGGCGGGGAGGGCAGATAGTCCCCAGATGGACAGACGGACAGACGGAATCAGAATCTTTGAGGATATGCTTATTTAACAAGTACCCCAAGTGATTCTTCAGTTTACTAAAACTGAGAACCTCTGTTCTGATAGAGAGGGTTCTTATTCCTAGAGAATTCATTCTAGATATTCCTGAGAGAAGGTTTAATCTTATAAAATAAGAGATGAGGGCTGGAGATTTAGCTCAGTGGTTTCGGCATCTGCCTAGCGAGCACCAGGTCCTGAGTTCAATCTCCGGTAACAATGGCGGACATGGTGACTCACACCTATAATTCTAGGACTTGGGAGGCAAAAGCAGGAGTACTGATGAGTTCAAGGTTAGCCTGGGCTACAAAGTGAGTTCAGGGCCAACCTGAACTACAGAGTAAGACCCTGTCTCAAAAAAACTTAAAAAAAAAGAAAAGAAAACACAACAGTGTGCTTGGATTTAGTATTCCCTCTCTGCCATTTTCTGGATGTGTGAACTTGCTAAATACTGTCATTATAAAAGTCGTCTTAAAAATCTGAAATGGTAACAGGGCTAGAGATATAACTCATTTGGAGAGCACTTGCCTAGCATGTGTGAGGCCCTAAATTCCATCCCCAGCTTCACAAGAGAAATAAAGAAGAGAGGCTAATGGTACCTATTTCATAGAATTATTGTGAAGAATATATATCTTAGTATATTAAAATTAACTCAGGGCAGTGCTCAGCGTACTCAGAAGATATTAACAATTATTGTAGGAATCCTGCAGGAATCAAGTTAGTGAGGAAATAAGAGCAACAATAACAAAAAGAGATAACTGTCATGGAATAAAACAATAGCCTGTTGATGTCAGTCTTTCTTATATTTTTAAAGTTTATATTAGAATAAAATGCAAACAAGTTGCTAGTTGAATAGAATTAAAATCTTGCAAAAGGGTTTGGCTTTCTGAAGTGAAATCAAGGGTAAGTGAACTGCCAGAACCGTAAACAAAGACACTAACAAATTTGAATCTGAAGGAATCCTCAGGAATCATGGCCTGTGTGGGTAGGGATGCTGCGTACCTGCCATCTTCTCGTTTGTGAGCCTGAGGCAGGAGGATTGTGAATTCAAGGCCAACCTGGGCTGTAATGAGGTCCTGTCTCCCCAAAAGGAAAAAAGGATGTTACTGGATTGTATGTGTGTGTGTGTGTGTAGTACTGGGGATTAAACTCTAGCCTTTGTGCTTCCAAAGTAAGGGTGATATTAAAGCTAAATCCTTGGCCTTACTGGCTGTTTTCAAAAGAAAAATCTTTGAATATTGAAGGATTAAGAGAGGCTCTTTGGGGAAAATTGCCTGTTTTCTAATGTTTGTGCAAAAAGAACACTTTATGCTTTTTGTATTTACAAAAATGATCCTATTTTCTATAAAGAGTAAATGTAACAGTTTATTTTTTTGTTGACTTAGTACTATTAAAATTACTTTCCTCAATTTAGAGGATTGCAGCTATGTGTTAAATTAAAATTCTTATTGTGAGAATTGGCATATGTTTTCAGTTATAATATAAATTTTATTACATATAAAAAAAACTTGCTTTCATTTTTCTTGTTAAAATCCAAAGTTTTCATTACTTGTTATAACATTTCTTAAGCCAGGCATGGTGGCACAGGCCTCTAATCCCAACACCTGTGAGGATGAGGTAAGGGGCAATGCTGTAAGTTCGAGCCCAGCCTGGCCTACACACATAGTGAAATCCTGTCTCAAAAACAGTGCCCCTCATTTTCTTTCTTGATTTCTGTTTTTTACAGTACTAAAGATTGAACCTAAGGCTTTGCCTATAAAATCCTCTGCCACTGCACCCCTAGTGCTAACAGTGTTTTTTAAATGACAGTACTAGATGACTAGCTGTATAATCCAGTAACACATTTAAAAATTTGAGGAATGAGGGTGTAGCTCAGTGGTTGAGCGCTTCCTATCCTGTGTGAAGCCCCAGGTTTGATCTTTAGGACCACAAGAAGAAGAGGAAAACAAAAGAATGATACACTCTTATTTGAAATCTAACAGATGGATTCCCCTTGAAATCTAGGCCATAGAGGGTGGATCACACTGTTAACGTGTGCTGCTTTCAGAGGTGGAATATTGGTTGGGCTCTGTGGATCTTTGGGAGGCATGAGAAAAATTCTCATGTCTATATTCTTTCATAGTGGTGTTTTGTCTTTAAGTTAAATTAAAAATTTTTTAAATTTTAAGAAAAATAAAACAATTTCCTAATCAAATAATAATAGTTAATTGCACTGTGCACCATTACCTTCAAAGTAGTTACTCAGTACTGTAAATCAAAAAGGTCCTTACAAAAAGAAGATAACATAAGACTTTCTTTTCACTGACATTTAACTTAAGCTGGGCATGGTGGCTCACACCTGTAATCCCAGCACTCAAGAGGCAGAGGCAGGAGGGTTGCCACAAGTTTGAGGCCAGCCTGAACTACAAAGTAAGACCTTATCCAAAAAAAAAAAAAAAACCCCAAACCCAAAACAAAACAAAAAATGACAATAATTTAGTAGTAGAAATGAAACAAATTAACACATATAGTGAAATTTTTTTTGAGACAGGGGTTGAACTCAGCTTTGAACTCATAGCAATCCTCCTGCCTCTGCCTCCCGAGTGCTGGGATTACAGGCAGGAGCCACCAAGCCCGGAACTGTGTTATGTGGTACTGATTGCTGGTGGGCATGAGTCTTCACACCTGGCATTGTTGTATGTGATTACTAGGGATAGAACCCACGCCCTTGCACTTGCAAGGCAGTCACCGAAACCACTGAGTTAAATTCCCCAGCCCATATAGTGAAATATTTTTAAAACAATGGAATATGTAATTTAGGGAGGTATTTGAACTTTTCTCTATTTCCTTTATATGTCTTCTATTTTGTTATTTATTTGTGTACACATATATTGTATGTTTTTCCTTACAAATTAAAGAAGGCTGTATCCTAGGAAGCTGCTAGACGTGGAAGCATTTGAGAAATAAGGATCATAATTTTTTCAGGCCATTTAGCTTTTAAATCAGCACGGTTTCTCGTGAGCACTTAGAATTCTGTATCAATAGCATGTTTCAGCTTTTGATGGATGTATCCAAGGTTGGACATATTACAGATCTGATAATTCTTGATGAATACTTATTAACCAGCCCGTTAACAACCAACAAGAATAGTTTTGTGGGCCCAGAGATTTAGCTCAGTGGTTCTGGCGTCTGCCTGGCAAGCACAAGGTCCCGAGTCTGATCCCTGGTAACCACATACCACGGTGCTGGGTGTGGGGACTCATGCCTGTGAGTCCAGCACTTGGGAAGCAGAAGCAGGAGGATTTCTGTGAGTTCAAGGCTGGCCTGGGCTACATAGTGAGCTCAGGACCAGCCTGAACTACAAAGCGAGACACTGTCTCAAAAAAAAAAAAAGAAAAAAAGAATGAGTTTTGTGTCCCTTGCTTGCTTAGGTGCCATGGATTGACTCTCTAAGGAGGACTAAGGTGTGTCCCCACTGGGAAAGAGTTTCCAGAGGATAGAGAGTGCATTTGGTGTGATAAAAATCTCACTGAGCTTCTTTCTGTTGTCTTGTTCCCATCCTTAACTCTCGTTTCATATATGCAAGAACCTGCTGCTTGCTTTTATTAAATTAGAAAAAATGGTAAAATATACAGGGAACTAGAAAAATCCCAAGAAATGGCGAATTATTAGCATGTACAGGTGTGTAACAGGCTATTCCCTTTCCTCCTAGGCTTCATTGGGAAAGTGACACTTCAGATCCCCTTCTATCGCCCTCATGTGGACCCCTGGGTGATCTCCATCTCCAGCCTCCATTTAATTGGTGCTCCTGAGAAAGTCCAGGACTTTAATGATGAGAAGGAGAAGCTGTTGGAAAGAGAGCGCAAGAAAGCGCTGCTGCAAGCCCTGGAGGAGAAGTGGAAGGCAAGACAGGGAGCCTGCTGCAGAGGGGCAGTGTGGGGTACCTGAGACCTGTGCGGCACCAGATTTTAATATCACTCTTTCTTTGCAGAGTGAGCGCCAGCAGAAAGGCGAGTCATACTGGTATTCAGTCACCGCCTCGGTGGTGACTAGAATCGTGGAGAACATCGAGGTGAGTCCTGCTGACTCAGTGAACGTGGGCATAGACAGGATCTCTTGGCCTTGGAGCATGCTGCGCTTGCTTGTTCTCGTGGGTTTTGCAGACATGGGTGTATCCAGGTGTGCCAGAGTAAAACCTGATGAGCAAGTCCTGTGCTCTGTGGCCTGCACAAGTTTTTCTTGCTTTAGCTGGTTTTGAGTAGGAGTTTGCTTTTGACTTTTATGTTTGGATGTTAGGATTCTACTTGCTAAAGGGTTGATCTCCTTAGAAGCCAGGTTCTCTAAGCCTTGATAACTGTGGTTTCAGGGCAAATCGCTTAATCTCTTTGGTCTCAGTTTCTTCATCTGTGAAATAGAAGAGGTTGGATACCTGCTGGGGAGGTTACATAGCGAACTGTGAATAGCGTACCGTGGTTGTTAGGATCTCACTGATATTTCTGGTGGCAGTTTGATGAATTACAGTCCTGGGTTCTTGGCCACATTTCTGCTTTAATTACTCTTGCTTGTCTTCAGAAATTACATCAGGCTTGACACAGTGGCACACATCTAGATTCCTAGCAGGTAGAAGACTGAGGTAGAGTTGTGAGCTGGAGGCCAGCCTGGGCTGTGTAGTCAGTTCACAGACAGCCTAGACTACATGGCAAGATCCTGTCTCAAAAAACCAAAACTAACCAAACAAAATAATAGACTAGGGTCCATACTAATTTTTATGGATGTCAAAGGATTTTGCCTATATTTCCAGGGTTTTTTGTGCAATACCAAGGTTACCCAGACCAGAAGATTCTTAGTGTGCCAAATTCCCTCAAAATACAGCCTGAGGTTGTTGGTGTCATAACTTTGTCATAACTTTGGCAAGAAGTTTAGTGCACTTGAAGTACTTGGAATTCTGTTTCAGGCTCTTCTTTCTTCTTCTTTTTTTGGTTCTAGGAATTGAACATAAAGCCTCACACTTCCCAGACAGATGCCATTGCCCCTGAGCTGTATCCCTGACCCTTTATTTATTATTACTTTTTGTAATGCTGGGATTGAACCCAGGACCTTAGACATGCTAGGCAAGCACCCTAGCATGGTGTTCTAGACCTTTTTATTTTATTTATTTATCTTTGAGGCAGGGTCTTGCTGTGTAGATTAGGCTGGCTTTGAACTCACTATGTAGCTTAAGCTGGCCTCAAAATCTTGTTGATCCTCCTGCTTCAGCCTCCCAATTGTAGGGATTATAGCTATTCACCATCATACTTGGACAGCCCTTTTTTCTTTTGAAACAGTCTCACAAGTTGTCCAGGCTGGGCTCAAACCTGTGATCCTCTTGCTTTAGCTTTCTAACTAGCTAAGATTTCAGGTGTGTGCCAGTTTGTGAGGTTATTTAATTTTAGCTATCACTGATTTTTTAAAAAAATCATCATTATTTAGTTTTTTTTTTGAGACAGGGTCTTGCTTTATAGTTCAGGCTGCTCTTGAACTCATTATATAGCTCAAGCAAGCCTGGAACTCAAGTAATCCTGCTGCCTCTGCCTCCCAAGTGCTGGTATTATAGGCGTGAGCCACCACACCCGACATGTGGTACTGATTGCTGGTGGGTGTGAGTCTCCATGCCCTACAATGTTGTATTTGGTTACTGGATCAGACCTGGGCCCTTGCACTTGCAAGGCAGGCACTGGAACCACTGGGCTAAGTCCTGGCCTTTACTTAGTTTTTTTGAGACAGAGTCTCTCTGTATAACCTGTGCTGGCCTCAGTCTTGTTACGACCCTCTGCCTTAGCTTTCCACGTGCTGGGATTACAGGTATGTGGCACCACTACTGCTTATTATTTTTATTTAAAAAAAAAATTTAAACAACTTTATTGAGATATAGTTCATATACCATAGAGCTCCCATTTTAAAGTGTATAATTCAGTGTGTTTAATATATTTTTCAAGTAGTGCACTGATCACTACTATATAATTTAAGAACATTTTCATCCTCCCTAAAGAAACGGCACTTTCTATTGATAGTCACTGGGAGGTCCCCTCTCCCTCCAGCCCTTGGCAAGCGCTAATGTACTTTCTTAAAACGGTGTCACAGCATGGGGCTAGCTGTGTTCCTTTGGCTCATCATAGTGTTTTGGGCTCATCATTGTGTGGCCTGTGTTAGTGCTTCATGCCTTTTATGATGAACTCATATATTTCTTTGTATGGATGGCCAGAGAGAAGCATAAGTGTACCCCAGTGAAAGCAGTGAAAACAGATTTCATTCAGTAACTGCTCACTGGAGAGGCAAAAGCAGAGCTGTATTCTGACTTGTACCATGGCTCAGATTGGAAAGGAAGCTGGAGGGCGCAGGCAGCATGAAGGAGTGGGGTTGGGAACTCAGGGTGAAATTTACAAAGCATTCCTCAGTGCTCAGTGTGAATGTGCATCAGCTAGCAGGCGGTGTTCTGTCCTTCCTCTGCGGTGGGGGACAGAGGCCTTTCCTACTAAGACATTCCTGAGTTTAACCTGTGTACCTACCTACCGGCAGAGGATTCACGCTGACACCCCTTTGTAGTAATGTGTAAGGAAGGTCAGCAGTCTGTGATAGGTGTTGGCTAGAACAAATAGTAGATTCTTTGACAATCCTGAGCTTTTCTGGCCAGAACTCCAAAGGTGACTGAAATTGTCTTTGGCAGTAGAGCCTTAGACTGTTAGAGGCTGTGCTAAAGTTTGTCAAGGTCTCTCTCTTTTTTTAAGACAGGATCTCAGTATTAGTTCTGGATAGCCTTGAACTTGTGTTCCTTCTGCTTCAGCCTCCTGAGTTCTGAGATTATAGGTGTGTACTCCACTGTCCCCCAGCTCAGAAGCTTTATTTATTTATTTTGACAATATAGGGATTGAGCCCATATCCTCACATCTGTTAAGCAAGCACTCTGCTACTGAGCTATATCCCCAGCCCTCTTGACAAACTGTGAGAAGAGTTTCTGCAGTTTTCAAGATATACCACATTTTTTTTTTCCCATTCATCAGTTTCCCCAACTCCCCCCACCCTACCCCCCCTCCCCGAACCAAGGATCAAACTCAGGATTTTGTACTTGCCAAGCAGGCAGTGGCCCCACTGAGCTACATCCCCATCCCCCTCCACTCACCAACTCTTGAACATTTGGGTTCTTTCTACTTTTTGGCTTTTATGAAAGATGTCACTAGAGCATCTGTATATAGCATATTATATGAACATATTTTCATTTTTCTTGAGTAGAATTATTGAATCATATAGTTTGCTTTTTGAAGAACTACCAAATTTTTTCTAAAGAGGATATACGATATTACAGTTATGTTAGCAGTGTGTCAGCATTTTGGTTTCCCCACCTCCTCAACACTTATTGTTTGTGATTGATTATATCCATACTTGTAG
>PVIR01029164.1:0-21266 GCA_004026965.1 Petromus typicus | reverse complement strand
CTGTCACCATATGCAGAGACAGCCGAATGACATCAGCTACACATCCTCACAGAAGATTTTCAGTCAAGATGTGGAAAGAATGAGGAACACAAACCGCTGTGAGAGCTCTAGGGAAAAGGCTGCCGCGGCCCTCCACTGCATTCGTCATCACCCAGAATGAAGACGTGGGGAGAGAGGGGTGTCTGCAAGGTCTCAGAACGCTCCCCCAGCATCTGTTAGACCCAGGCGCGGCGCATGTTCTTACAGTCCCAGCTGCTCGGGAGGCAAAGACAGGAAGACAGAAAATCTGAGACGAGGCCGGGGATTGAAACTCAAGTGGTACCGTGTCTACCTTGAAGCACAAGGCCCCAAGTTTGATCCCAGATAATGCAAAACAAACAAACAAACAAACAAGAAAACAAAAACTGAGACCAGACTGGGTTTCAAAATAAACCAGACCTTGTTTCAAAATAAAATTTTAAAAGTGCTGGAGGCATAGCTCAAAGTTATAGCACCTGCCTACCATATTTCAGGCCCTGGGTTTGATCATCACTACGGGGGAGGGGAGGTGGGGAGAGAGGTCCCCAACCAAAAAGAAAATATAAAATTTTAAACTATAAATGAAAACAAGTCACTGTGAAGGGGAAAACTGAATGTGTAAAACCTTCCACTCATATAAAGCTCAGATAACTTCTTGGAATTGAAGTAGACCACCCCATCCACCCCCCCACAACACATTGCAAGGTGCTTCACACACACACACACACACACACACACACACACACACACACACACACACAGAGTTAACTGTTTTTTGTGTGTGGTACCAGGGATTAAACCTGGGCCCTTGTGCTTGTAATTAGGCTCAGTGCCATGTGAGCTAAACCCCCGCTGCTCTCAGGTTAACTTCATAAACTGTCACCTTCACTGCAGAGTTGTCCAGGCTGTGCAGTTTTTACTACAATTAGGCTGGAACCTCCGAAGACTGGGCTTAGCTTAGAAGTTCCTTTGTGGTGACAAAGGCCTGTTACACTCGCTTCTATTATAGGTGAAAACTTGTGCATTGTTCTAAACAATGGAGTTTGTAGTCTGTGTACTGTACTAGCCAATGAGAATTATAAGCTTGTAACAAACAGAATTGCAGCGCCAAATCAATGAGATGATACTAAGTATCACTCTGCCCCAACTTCAAAAACATTCTGTAAGAGAAGCAAAAAGGCCTGGCTTCAGTGAGACCAGCCTGTCCGGAGAGACCCCCCAGGCTGGTCGCGGGCTTACACTAAAGCTGCGCCCTTTGCCTCCGAAACTCCTGGGCGCGTCTCCGTTCCCCTGGACTGGCTGTGCTGAGCCACCTGGTGCCCCAACAAGCGAGCTGCCCTGGCCGCGCTCTGCAGCTTAAACTAAGCCATTTATCGTGGAACAATCTGACAGAACCGTACGCAGGTCATCGAGGTTAGGTGGAATAACGTACGCCGGCATCGTGCAGCTCTGCTGTGAGCCGCCGTACACGCGTGTGCACACAAGGCTGCCTCTGTGAGACTCGCCTGAACCCACAAGGCAATTCACCCACGGTGAAGAACATTCTACAGAACACCTGGCCAGTGGCGCCACAGCGACAAGGTCATGAAAAGAAGCGACATTTATTGGGGTTGGTCAGCCAGCAGCAGCCCAAAACGGGGCAACTCAATGCCACGTGGCATCCCAGATCCTGTCCCGGAGTGCAGCGCAGTGCCAGCTGCACAGAGTCCGCAGCGCGGCTGGGGGCATCCACTTGGCTTCCTCCTGCTCTGGAAGACTGAACCGCAGGTGATGCCAGCACTGGCACAGCCCAGAGGGCAGTGGGAATCCTGGGCTATTTTTACACTGGATTAAATTTATATCAAAACACTTTTAAAGATAACTAAAAAGCACGGAGGCGAATCCACAGAACAAGGCTAGGAGCACAGATATCGGGCCCTGGCTCTACCTCTACGCCCCTCTCTGGGCTCCAGCTGAGAAGATGAAACCCGAGCAGACCTTGGACACTAGAGGCCACCCCTGCCCCCCTTCCCTCTCCCCCAGGCCGGGGCGGCGCCGGGAGGTACACCGTGGGGCTCGTGCGCCCCCTACGGGCCGAGGCCTACAAGAACGCCGTGACGGCAGGGAGCTGGTGGGAGGGAGAGGCCGGCTCAGAGCCTGCTGGCTGAGCCGGGCTTGGCGAGGTCACAGGCTACAGGCAAGGCACGCAAGAGGAGGGAGGCGTCAGGGTCCTGGGTGGTCACCTGGTCCTTCACAGAGCAGAATCTGAGGAGAGTGAGGAAGAGCCGGCGGCCGCAGCCCTGACGGCTGGCGTGGTCTGTGTTCCCACAACAAAGTACCTCACCTGGGCTCTGTCAGTGCGTACCCCACAGCCGAGGGAGGTCGGAGCAAACTGAGGCCCGGGAGTTTATGTGACTCGCCTCGGGTCGCGGTGTGCACGGAGCACACGCCTGACAGGCGCGGCCGAGTGCGCAGGAAGCCGCTCCCTCCCGGTGGCACTGGGGGCCTCCAGAATCGGCAATCAGGAGGGCAGCGGGTGGGGACGGAGCACCCGGGAGGCGGCGCTGCCCACAGCCTCCTCCCGGAGCTGAGGGGCGAGCGGTAGGGGCTGAAGGAGAGGCCACCCACCTAGTGGCTCCCCGCCCGTAGTGAGGCAGGAGCCACCGCGGCCTCTACTGCACGGTGACCTCATACCACAGCACAGAGCCGGAGGACGGGCAGACCCCAGAGCTACAAGGCCTGGGTAAACGCCCCACTGCCGCACAGGCACAGGAATCACACTGCTGAGGTAATTACTGCTACCGCGCAGGCTCCGGCTTGTTAAAGACATCGAGCCTTTCCATGCAGCTTAAACCCCTTCTGAGGGAGAACAGATGCTGGTGAAGAGGTGGGGCCTGGGGGATGGTGAGGACTGGGCAACGGGCGCTCGGCACCTGTCTGTGAGCCAGCACTGGGCCTCGAGCGGGCAGGAAGTGGGCACCCGTAGGCACGCCTGGTGATGCTGATGCTGTCCAGAGCCGACCCCATTCCAGAGGCTCCGGGGCCGCCATCACAGAAGCTGAGCGGGCTCCTAGAAGGCTCACGAACCCATCAGCCCAGCTCTCCCTGTCACTGCTAAAGTGACTTCGGGGGGTGCCCTGTAGAGACTGACAGGCTGCAGTGTGCCCAGGGACTGTGCAGACGGGGGGAGACTGGACACCGCCTTCTCGGGCAGGGCTGAGCGGCTCCCCGGGAGACGCCCAGGAGCCACAGGGCCTGCAGGCCTGAGCGTGCGTCCCAGGGGCTGGGACGGGGCACTCCACCCTCGGGGAGGCAGGGGTCAGGCCAAGCTATGGGATGCCATGCGCCAGCCCGACCACCTCCAGCCGCGCCACTGCAGGAGGTGAGAGCTCAGGGACCACGGCGGGTGGTGGACAGATGTCGGGGCCAGCACCGAGGACGCCAGAGAAGGGTTTGTAAGCACATACCTGCTGCTGTCCGGCCACCACCTTCTTGCCAGGACCCTCCAGCTTCGGCGAGCCCGGCTGCCCGCAGGCCCCCTCTCTGTTGCTGCTGGCCATCAGCAGCTTCCTGAGCTCCAGATTTTCCTCCCTGGGTTGAGGCAAACAAAGAATCAGGATGCTGGCCCTGGGAGAAGCGGCCAGCATGGCGGCGGACCTACTTCCGTGGGAGCTCCGGGGATGTCAGGGCAGCACACGAGATCCTGAATCCGGGCCTTGGGGAGTGCCGGCCCTGTGAGCTTTCCCAGAAGCCTCTGGGGCTTGACACAAGGCTGCCGCGGGGGCCCTGAGTAACCCCGGGACAACCCCAGGCACCTCACTGGCACTTGAGGCTCCCTGTTATCACAGGAAGAGTGGCCACGGGCTCAGGGTCTTCACCAGCACTGACACCTGGCCACAGCTCTTGACAGACTTCATCTTCACTGTATCTGTTTTTAGTTATCTTCTATCTGGTACAGGTAATATTGTTTTCTGTTTAAAGCTTCTTTATAATAATTTTAAGTAAAAAATGAGTCAAATTAAAATCTCATGTAGGTGGTGATGTGGACCAGACAGGGCTGGAAGACGTTTCTTAAGTTCTGTTTGCCGGGCGAGTTTCCACTCAGTAACTGCCAACCCGAGATGGGAAGCAGTTTCTCTGCCCCACGGCGAGGACAGCCCGGCCTTCTGCACCGTGGTGGAGTTAGTTCGGCTCTAAATCCCCCCCCTTGGCCAGCTGGAAGTGAATTGGACAGGCCGGTCCAGGGGTACGCACAGCCGTGGCCTGGCTGACGGCCGGTACTTCTCTCCGCTGACTGTACTGCTGTTGCAGCGCACAACACAACCTCTCCTGCGCACGCCGAGGAGCCCGGCCTCTCGAGCGCGCAGAGCGAGGAGACCCAAAGCCAGCCCCTGCTGTCCTCTGGGCCTCCGTCTCCCCACAGCAGGGCTGCGGAGCTCTGACGATGAACCTGGGCCCACCTGCACCCCAGAAACAGAGAGGCCACCGATGAAGCAAAGCCTCCTTAGCCTCACCAGCCCCCCAGCTCACATCAGCGCAGAGCCTGCTGAGGCGGCAGGGAGGGAGACCTGCCGTGTCCTCCCGACTCGCAGATCAGCCTCTACTCCGGACAAGGACAAGGACAAGGGGCTCTTCCGCCTCAGGAAAATCTGAGATGAGGAGGCTGGCCAGCAGAGGGCAGCAGCGCCCGGAGCCCGCTCCCATACAGCCAGCAGACAGCCCTCTTCAGAGCCCAAGGGGGCAGACAGGTCCCCCAGGGGAGGCTTCCGGTGTCCGCTCAGACAGTCCCCAAGGCAGTAAGCAGCCCGAGAGAAAATACCAAAGGTGCCCAGGAGACAGGCACCACCCCGCACCCCAAGGCCTCTGACTGAGCACAGAGGCCCCGAGCTGCAGGTTCTCAGCCCACCCCCGTCCTGCCCACCCGCTGCCACCCTCGGAAGGCGGGCTTACCGCAGCCTCTCCGCAGCCTGGTCTCGCTGCTCCAGGCCCTTGTCCAGCTTGGCCTTCAGAGCCTCATTCTCCTTCCGCAGTTGCTCACATAAGGTCTGTGGGGCGGAGGGACGGATGGGTGAAGGTAAGCAGAGGGGTGTCCTTTCCCGGCAGGCGGGGCTGGGGCCAGGCTGGCCGAGAGGGCCCTGACCGGGCCTGGTTCCCCTCTCCTCTGCCTTCCGTCATCCCCACAGAAGGAGGTGATTCCCACACCCAGCGAGGATCGGTCACTTCCGATCCTGGCCTGAGCCCCTTTCTCAGCCTCACACTTGGGCCGAATACAGCAGAACAACTTTATAAACTGACACCAGGCCAGGGACCGGGATTTAGCTCAATGGTTTCAGCATCTGCCTTGCAAACCCAAGGTCCCAGGTTCGGGTTTAGATTTGATCCCCCGTAATCACATACAATAATGTCCAGCGTGGAGACTCATGCCCACCAGCAATCAGTACCACATAACACAGTGATGGATGTGGTGGCTCACGCCTGTCATCCCAGCACTCGGGAGGCAGAGGCAGGAGGATTGCTGAGAGTTCGAGGCTGGCCTGGGCCACAAACTGAGTTCAGGGTCATTCTGAACTACAAATCAGACCCTGTCTCAAAAAACAACACAAGGAGCCAGAGGTTTAATTTAGTGGTTCCTGCGCCTGCTTTGCAAATGCAAGGGCCCGGGTTCCATCCCCCATAACCACATACAACAATCCTAGGTGTGGTGACGCATGCCCACCAGCAATCAGTGTCACATACTCAATGCTGGGCGTGGTGACTCATGCGTGTAATCACTCAAGAGGCAGAGACAGGAGGATTGCTGAGAGAGAGGCTGAGTTCAGGACCAGCCTGAACTACAAAGTGAGACCCTGTCTCAAAAAGAAAACACAAAACAAAAACAACAACAACCAAAAGAACTATGGGCGAGGGAACCATGAGAAGCAGAAACAAGCCCCGCCACACGGGACCTGAGGGACCTCTGCTGTGCTGCTCAGGAGATCCCGGAGGGCTGGCTCCTTTCTAGGAAGAGAAAGCCCTGCCCAGGAGGCGGCCGATGCCAATCTGAGGCCCAGGAGACAGAACACTGCTGCTCCTGGCTCCATCTGTGCTGCACAAGGGCCTAGAAATGTTTGCTGAGTGAACCAAGAAATGAGTCAGCGAATGAATGAGGAGGAACCGGGTTAGTCCACCTCGCCCCACAGGCCTGTGACGTGTGCGTCCTGCTCCGTTCGGGGCCCGGAGGAGATGTCCCGCAAACATGCTGGCCAGTCACGGGTCGTCACACGCACCTGTGCGTCCGTCCACCACTCACCGCGGAGGGCAGGTGCAGGGTTACAGCAGGTACAGCCGACAAGGCCCTGCCCGCCTCCTGCATCCTATGCTCCAGCAGGACGTGCCAGGGAGAGAAGACATGAGCAAATCACTGCCAACTATGGTGACGGCAACGAAGGAGCCACGCAGGAGCTGGACAGAGCGCTCGGAGGCGGCAAGACCGTCAGGGAGCCCAGGCTCCATCTCCACTTTGGCCAAAACACTGAAGTGCAATGTTGCGCCTGGACACTAACGCCTTGGCGCATCTAAGAGGGTCCCCTGCTCAGCCTGCCCTGGACACACCTGGGCCTGTCAGCCCGGCTATCCTCCTCCCGTCACGCTCAGGGCACCTGAGCGTCTGTGGCATGAGACCGCTGGCCAGTGGCCGGCAGGAAAGGAGGGTCAGCAGCGACCAGGGACTTCGAGGGGAGCTCTGTCACATGGCCGCAGGTGCTGAGGTCTTGAGCATGCCTCTGGGGTCGACGTGTACCTTTCCCACCTCAGAGCCCGCTAGGCTACGGGCCCGCCCAGCTCCATCCTGCAGCGACCTTTCCGCGCCAGCTGCTTCGTGTGTGTCACCATTCAGCACAGCAGGCGTGCGACACAGGCCTCCCAGCTCATCTCACTGCGAGGACACGGGACACGCCCAGGGGCGGCAGCAGGAAAGGACGAAGGGCCACCTCGGGCTACGGCTAAGGGGTCTGCCTACCCCACCGCACAGGGAAGCCTTCAGAAAGGATTCACCCGGCAGGCAGGTTGGGGTGGTGCCTGAGAACATGGGCTTCTGTTCGACAGTGCTGGGGATTAAGCCAGGACCTCTACTCCGAGCTACAGCCTCAGCCATTTCTGAAGTTTTTATTTGGAGACAGGGTGTTGCAGCGCTCCACCTGGCACCCTGCCTGCTACCCGCCCTTGCTGCCCAGGCTGGGCTCGACCTTCTGACCCTCCTGCCTCAGTGTCCTGGAGCACTGGGATTTCAGATGAGCGCCACCATGCCTGGCTAAGAACACAAGCTTCACAGGATGGCAGGCTGAGGTTGCAATTCTAGCCTATTTACCAGCTGGGTGCCCTTGAGCAAAAGGCATCATTTCTCAAGCACCATTTCCCCACTGTGAAGTGGGCACCACACTGGCGTCCACCTCACAGGGCCAGGAGGACCGCTGCTCCTGCCCCCAGCCCTGCTCAGAATGGGCAGGTCTCGCCTGCCAGCCACATCCACCGGGTCTCTCCACCCAGAGAGGTACACCGCCGCCCAGCTCTCCACTTCCTTCTCTGCCTGGCAGCGCTCCACTTGGCACCCTGCCTGCCCCCCCGCCCTCGGAAGGCCCCTCGGAAGTGCGGTGGGCAAGGGCAGGCTCACCTGCAGGATGGAGGTGCGCTGCTCATTCTTGTGCACCTTGGAGGCCAAGCGGTTAAACTCCAGGGCCATGCGGCCCAGGTGCGTGAAGAGCTGGCCGTGGTCTGGCTCCTCGGCACACACGCTCAGGGTGGTCTCCAGGCGCTGCAGGTGCTGCATCAGGTTGCCGTCTTCGCGGGGCAGGGTGCCCAGCTCCTGCAGGGGAGAGGATGGCATCACTCTCTGCCAAGCCCTGAGCAGGCACACCAGCCTACTTCCCACTGCTTCCTTCCCTTTTCCTCATGACTCAGTTTCCCTTTACCCCAGCACAGCCCTGGGAAACTCTCCAGTTACACAGGCTCCCTGTCTGGGGCTGACTCACAGGGCAGGACGCAGGCCTGCTGGGCCAGTGGCCAGCACAACAGCACCAGGGCCACCTCCCTCCCACGCTCGGCCTCACTGAGGGATTCTGACAGGGCGGCGGGAACACAGGAGTGCCATGGTCCCAGCGGAGAGCCACCCCTATTCCGAGGCTTGAGAACACAACCAGGACCCCGGCTGTCCCAGAAAGGCCAAATATTCACCTGCTTCTCAAAGGGCCCAAGGCTCCCAGAGGCTGAAAGGCACAGCTCCAGCCACTTCAGAGACTCCCACCTAGTGAAGTCCATGAGAAGTGGAACCGATCCGCAGAACACTCGGCCTAGACCCTGCCCGAGGGGAATGTCCTGCTGACCATGCCTGACCCCAGCCGGTGGCTCGGATCTGCCCCACCTGCCCCTGCCTGAGCCCCAGCACTGGCTCCTGTGCTTAACTCCACCCCCATAGCTTCACCCCTCTCTCTCTCTCTGTAAGTTCTGCTCCGGTGTGCCCGCTTTGCCCGTGCTCTTCCAGTGGGAACTACAGGGCACCCTACTCTGGGCTCGGGCCATACAGCAAGGCGCATAAGGCACTTGTCACAGGTGCCTGGTCAGCTCTGCCTCTCGGAGCTCCCGCTGCTCCGCACTCACGGCCGCTGGGCAACCCTAGCTGTCACCTGCGTGCCCCACTGCCTTGACAGGGCCGGCACTGCTTTCCCCACTTCCAGCCCCAGAGTGCAACAAACCCCTCGCACCTCTCTACCTAGCCCACCTCTTCCCGGGCGGAGGCAGGCTCCTCTCGACTCAGCAGAGCTGGCACACTGCAGAGCGGAGGCTGAGGACCCTGCCCGAGTGAGAATCTGCGGGCCACACAGACAGCACTTCGGAATCATCAGGGACAGAGCGGGACACGCCACACAGAGCCCGTGACACATAATGCGGACCCTTCCCTACACTGTTGTGCAGCTGCTGCTGGGCATGGTCAGGAGCGCCCCTCTCCAGAGGTGTGCCAGCCTGAGCCACATGGCCCCATATCTGTGAAGCAATCTGCACAAAGAGCAGCATCCGCCAGCCAGGCCGTTATGAAAGAGGCCGCCGGAAACAGGACCACGAAGGCCCGGGCCGTGTTGGGCCTCACGCTGATTTTCAAAGGCTCTAGTCAGAGGGAGCAGGAGGGCGTAGGCACCTCCAGACCTCACTCAGTGGCTCTCTGCTAACCCTGTCATTTTAGGACAGAAAAGAAGGAAGACCTAGTTGGGATAAGGTGGCAAAGTGCAAGGCACAGAATGCAGGAAGGTACCTGAGTGTGCACGCGAGCACTGTGCGTGTGCCAACGGAAAGCTGAACCTCCAACCCTAAAGCCTGCACAAGGCTAAAAAACCACTTGCCTGCCTCAGCGGTGCGGGGCCTTCCAGCCCTCCTGCTCCCCGGCGAGGACCCCACAGACCCAAGCTGAGTCACTGTGCAGAGGTGACTGCCCACAGGTCACGGGGCGGGCAGAGTGCCAAGGTTTCACAAGATAGTCGCTGTGCACTGCACATCGGGGAAGTTACCCGCCCTGGGATTTGCATATGTGAGCGAGAAGCAGCCCCTGCCCTGGCCCCGTGTGTCCCCCTGTGTCCCCGAGGACTCAAGGGGTGCGAGTGGGTCCCACGCCTCACGCCGGGCAGCTGACATGGCAGACCCCTAACAGCAGACATGTTCAGGGCCCTGCCCACTCACCATCGCGTTCCTGGGGTGGCCGCTGCTTTCTGGTGGAGAGTTCTGCTCCTCCGTGGGGACCACTTCAAATTCCGAGGACGCGCCCTGTGGAGAAGTTGGCGGTGCCCACGAGGGAAGACCGGGACAGGCCCGCCCCCTCCTATCCAGCTGCACCAAGGAGCCCCACGTGACCCCTGCGTGACCGCGCCGCAGCTCCTGACAGAGGGCCGGTCGGGACGGCCGGTTCTGGCTGCGAAGCAGGGGTGCTGTGGGCTGCCCGTGGGCTGCTGGCACTCCAGGACTCCCTCCTGCTCTGGGGTGCCGCAGGGCCCCGCACACTCCAGTGAGCACTTGAATGACCCCAACGTCCCCAGCCTGCCAGGCTTCTAAAGACCGTACCTGGGGTTACAGGTGCGCATCACCACGTTCAGTTATGATGACCTTTCTAACGGGCTCATACTCATAGAATGCATTCGTGAATTTTATGAATGCTTGAAGCCCCCCATGGAGAGGCCCCAAGGTGGCCCCCTAGGGACAGCTAAGGAACTGGTCACACAGACAGTGCTAAAGCAGGCACTGGGCCTGTGACTCAGACCCTGCCACGGTGTCAGCATGGACGTCACCACAGGGCTCTCACCAGCTCCCACGCCAGTCGGAGAGACTCGGTGTAAGTGGACTGAGCTGAGAAAGTCCCAGGAGGGACACGAGTGCAGAGACTTTCAAAATCCACCATCCCCGCAGCCATCAGCCAGCCCAGTGGCTTCCGCCCCTCACCCTCCGGGGAGGTGCTCTTGCCCACTGACTGACAGGCCAGCGGTGCCATCAGCCAGCCCAGTGGCTTCCGCCCCTCACCCTCCGGGGAGGTGCTCTTGCCCACTGACTGACAGGCCAGCGGTGCCATCAGCCAGCCCAGTGGCTTCCGCCCCTCACCCTCCGGGGAGGTGCTCTTGCCCACTGACTGACAGGCCAGCGGAGCGTGTGCATCTGCACTGGCTCTCAGGTTCCCGTTCAAAGTGGCTGCAAAGACCATTTCACACCGGGCACAGTGGCACACCGTCATCCCAGCACTCGGGAGGCTGAGGCAGGAGGATTGTTCTGAGTTCAAGGCCAGCCTCGATGACATAGAAGACTTTGTCTCAAAAAAACAAAAACAACAACAAAAAAGACTACCTCAGCCTCTGTTGTCCTGGGTCACGGCAGGACAGATGGAAGAAACTCTCCCCAGATTCCAGATGAGACTCAGGACGACATGACCCCAACTCAGGACTGAGCCCTGACCCCACCCTTCACACCCCCCAGTCACCCGTGAGACCTCACGAAAGGCCTTCCGCACTCTGGACCTGACCTGCGGGATAAAGATGCTAAACTACAGAATTCCCGGGGAACTTCCAGGCCCAGGATACCAAGATTTGCAGAGGACAGTTTTTTCTTTTTTTTGAGACAGGGTCTTGCTTTGTAGTCCAAGCTGAACTTGCACTCACCATGTAGCCCAGGCTAGCCTCCAACACACAGTGATCCTCCTGCCTCAGCCTCTCAAGTGTTGGGATTATAGGCATGAGCCCCCACGCTCGGCTGCACAGGGGAGCTCTGAGGAAGTCTGGACCTGCTCACACACAAATCTACTTTCTTAGGGCCGGGGATTTAGCTCAGTGGTTCCAGCGCCTGTCTTGCAAGCACAAGGACCGGGGTTTGATCCCCGGTAACCACATGCAATACTGGGTGTGGAGACTCATGCCCAGCAGCAACTAGTACCACATTCCAGTGCTGGGCGTGGTGGCTCACTCTTGTAATCCCAGCACTCGGGAGGCAGAGGCAGGAGGATTGCTGTGATTTGAGTCTGAGGCTGAGCTCAGGGCCAGCCTGAACTACAAAGTGAGACCCTGTCTCAAAAAAAAAAAAAAAAAACCAAATCTACTTTCTTCGTGCCAGACACAGCAAATGTACACTCAACATTACACAACCTAGTAACACAAATTCACTGCATATCCCAGGTCTTCCTGGTACGTTTTAAATATAATTTTCAACTCAAAACAGGCAAATTGACGCCTCACAGGGAGCTAGAAGGTCACTTCTAGACCCCAAACCTGTTTGTACCTTGTAACTGTCAGCAGGACCCTGAAGTCCAGAGGACCCCATCTCATGCCCCAACTGTAACTTACACTGGATGGAGGTTTTGGCACTGGTGCGGACTCGTCGCTCGGGGGCGCAGGAGCACTGGATGGGGCAGGGTCATCTGGGCTCTTTCCTGGAAGAATCAAGAGATCACAGGGAAGAATGGATGACGGCAGAAGGGACAGGCCCACCGGCAGCCCTTGAGGAGGGTGCCTAACTGCAGCCCTCTCACAGGACTCTCCCTTGGAGCCATGATGGGCTGATACAGGCGTGGAGGCTGGAGATGACCTCCGACCACAGCACAGTGGACTCTGAGGTCCCTGCTCTCCGCCATTTGTCACTCGCACTGCGCCAGGCGGGGACTGGGGGGCAGAGATGCAGCAGGAGGCTGCTGAGCCCCCCGGGCCCTGTGCCCAGACTTGGAGACCGGTGGAGTAACGCAGGGTGACCACTGAGGGCTCGGAGCCCTCAGGCAGCAAACGAAACACAACACGCAGGTGAGTCCACATTCTGCTCTGAGCTGCAGCTTTTTTTTTCTTTCTTGAGACAGGCTCTCGATTTGTAGCTTAGGCTGGTCCTAAACTCACTATGTAGCCCAGGCTGGCCCTGAACTCAAGCCGATCCTGCTTCAGCCTCCTGAGTGCTGGGATTGCCGGCGTGTCTGCCACGCCCAGCTTGCAGTCTCTAATTAGGGACAGAGGGAGCAGGCAGCCAGAAAGCTGCGCCTCACACACTGCCCACAACAGCCCCTGGCTAAGGATCTGTTCAATTAACATGCTGGCAAAGGTGCAGGGCACTGCGACCGTGCTGTGTGCCAGGCATCTGCAGTACTGAGTCTCCAGATCTTCTGACTTTCCTGGGAGGGTCTGCGGCCAAACAGGAGAGCAGTGTGGCCTAAGCACAGACGCAGGGCTGTGGGCTTCCCAATGAGCAGGGAGCTCTGTCAGGGCTGGGCCCGGGGCCAGGGAAGACAGCCACCCCGACGCCTCATACCTGTGAGCTCAGCCAGGTGGTCAAAGGAGCCCAAGGAGGGAGCACGTGACAGCTCATTGTCCTTGACCAGCGCCTCAGCCTTCTGCCTGAGCCGGGACGCTTCCATCTGGGACTCTTCCAAAAGCTCCCCTGGAGAGATAATGGGGGAGAAGGAGCAACAGGGGCGCACTTGGCTCCGCGCAGTGCCTCTCCTGTCCCGTGGCCTAAACCTCCCACGGCCTGGCTCTCAACACCGGGCCTGGCTTCGCCACCACTGCTCTGGCCAAGCGGGACAAAGGCCAGCAGCAGAACTGGGTCAAAGAGAGGAAGAGGACCCAGCAGTCAGGGAGACGGGACGGGAGGGCATGCGGGAAGGACTGCGGTCCCCACGTATCCTCCTCCTGCCTCACCCACACCGGCCAGGGCACCGGAAGCCAGGAGCTCTGCGGTTGCCACAGCCCAAGCCCTGGGGGCAGGCGCCGCACGCATGGCAGAGACCCCGAGAAGGCCGTCCTGCACCTTAGGCCTGCTTTCCTTCGCAAGCCCCACCCTTCCCTCCCCAGCCAGCACCCAGCAGGGTCTGCCAGGTAAAGAGAACTACCTCAAAGTCGGGGAGCTGTGCTCCTGCCAACCCAAACCCTGAGGCCAGAGGAGTTGGCATCAGGGTGGAGAAAAGTGTCAGGAGCTGGAGAAGTGTGAAGGCCTGGCACGGAGGAGATGGCACGTGTGCTGGTGTGTGGAGCAACTGAGGTGGGCAGTGGGGGCAGCTTGAGCACAAGCAGGAGAGACTGAGCGACCAGATGCCACTTTGCCTCAGGCGGGCTCTGCTTCCCACCCACCCTCTTGGCTGTCCTGCCAGGGCTGACTCTCCCCAACCCTTCTCCCCATCCGTGTACCCTCAAGGCTGTCTGGGTTGACAGGCAGGGAATACTGTCACCATGGCACAGAGCGCATGCAGACACAGCTACGGGAAGGGCCACAAGACTAGGAGGGCCGAGGGAGAGCTGGGAGAGGCCAAGGCCGGCGACGCCTCCTGCCGCGGACTGCAGGGGGGCTCCCGGGGGCAGTGGGTGCCGCTTTACCTAACATCTTTATCCCTTGCATTTTTTCCTTCAGCCGGGAGTTCTCCTCCACTAGGCGCACAAAAGCTGCGGAGGCCTCTCCTGGAGGTGTGCTGCCCCCGGGGTCGTAGATCCGGTAGGGTCCTCTCCCCTCCATGAGGGTGGCTTAGCCCCTGCCGTGGTGCACACCTGGCTGTAAGGACAACAGCAGTGTATCAGGGGCTGCCCAAGACACTGGGACTCTCTTTAAGGGGACACTACTCTGTCAGTGCTCCGGACAGCAATCCACATGGTGCAGGACAGAGTGCAGAATTCCAGGCTGGTCTGACAGCGCGGCCGTGGATTCTCTGCTCCTACTAATGCAACTGGTGCACGGCCGCTTCTTTCAGCAGCCTCACTGCACTGCCAGCTCATTCGGGACAGCTGCCAACGACCAGGGGTGCGGTGTGTAGTGCAAGAAAGAGCTGCAGTGCTGGGATGGAGCTCGGTGGTATCACGCCTGCCTTGCAGGTGCAAGGTCCTCCGTTTGATCCCTGATGCGGAAGGCAGGAAAGTAGGAAGGAAAGGAGGGAAGGACAGACGGACAGATGGATGGATGGACAGATGGACGAGCTGCACCTGGAATCAAAAAGCCTGAGTTCATGTCCAGAAGGACAGGGATCAGCATCCTCAGTGCCAACAGAGCACAGGCTAGGAAGTAAAAGGCCCAAATGCTGACCAATGAGTGAACAGCTAAGCCATGAACTCAGTGGGATGGGGGAGTCCTGTCCCCTCTCTGATGAGGAGAAACGAGAGTGTTAAACTCAATTGGTGAAGTTCACAGCGAAGAAGAAAAACCCTGACTAATATTTATACACTGTCACCCTCCTCCTCGGGCCTCCGGGCACGAGCGGTGTGCCCCTTCCAGTTCTTATGAACAGGAGAATTTCCCATCAAACCACTGTCTATTTATTTGTACAGAAAGTTTCTCTGTGTCAATCTGTTCACTCTGCCCTTGGAGATGCCCAGATGTGAGCTCAAGGGATAGGCTGCAGCAAACCCTGCTGTACTTCATTCAAAGTCATTCTACAAAGTGACTAAAGAGTCTGGTTCCACAATCTAAGGAGAGAAACTCTTCCCACGTGCCGCTGATTCGGGCAGCTTCTGAGCCACCCTGCACGGGGGTCCAGGTGGGCGTCGGGAAAGCCTGCTTTTGAGCCCAACCCAGCAGGCGCAGCCCCGTGCAGGACCAGCAGGCGCAGCCCCGTGCAGGACCAGCAGGCGCAGCACCACTCCTCTGGCGCTTGTAGAGAGGCAGAAAGCATGTCAGGCAACACAGAGCTTCAGGTGGACAAAGGTCTGTGACAGAAATTAAGTAGGAAACACAAGACTGGAACCTATATTTTACAGAAAGAGTTCAAAAGCACCTCCACCCCCAGAGCTGCTTCAGCAGCCACCTGGCAGAGGTGTGGGGCGGTCACGGAGCGTCTGGAGAAGTGTTCCAGGCCAGAAGCAGCACGGGCCAGCGCTGAGGAGGATGCACAAGCCTCGCCAACCACATGCAGAGCTCCCAGCATCCCCTGGGGCATCCCAAGGCAAAGCCTGTACTCCTTAGGGTCCTGTAAAACCCCGGTAGCATGACTACAACGCCGCCAATGGCTAATCACCGCGGTATTCTCTCCATCAGAGCACAGCAACCCTGAGACACACCTGTCTCAGTTCACAGGGACACAGCAGAGGCCAGCAGATAAGTAACTAGCCAGGAGGTGACCAGGCTGGGCAGGGAGCAGGTCTAAGCCAGCTCCACCTGCCAAGAAGGCGCCCGCAGGCCCAGCTCCCTCTCTGCAAGACAGGCCAGGTGGGGCAGAAGGATTTCCAGCTCCCTTAGAGCAGCCCGGGTGCCCGTAGGCACTGGCTCCTTCCTCTGCCCTGCAGCTAGGAACTAAACAAGGGGTTTGCCAAGAGGGCCTGGACGGAAGGAACTAGAAAGAAAAAGAAGCTTCTGACAAACAAGGCACCTCCCCCAAGGCTGACAGACAGATGGACACACCCAGCGAGAGGCACCCACGCGCTGTGGCCCCAGAGGCAAAGGACAGAGGCCCACATGTAGCCCTCTCGGGGGAGGCTTGTTTCTCATTTCAAAGGTCGGGGTGTTACAGCAGTGCGACAGCAGACGTCCTGCGCGGCTGCGTCGGGGTAAAGCCCTTCAGTCGGGCGCTGCGGGTCAGGGTCCTTCCCTGCCTGCCGTTCTCCTCACCTGGCAGGAGCACAGGGAGGCTCCTGGGCCTGAGGTGTGCACGGCCATCTCCACGTTCCTGTTACCAAAACGGGAAGGTGCGAAGGTGGGCACCCTCGGGAGGAGCAGAGTTCACACATGGGAAACTGAGGACTCACGGGGCTGGAGCTGCCCTGAAAGGAAGCAGCGGCGAGTGTCCTGTGTCCTGTCCACTCTGCAGGTGACCTAAACAGACCCTCAGCAATCAACAGTGAATGTGTAGCCTGTCCTTTTCAACCCCATCTGGCTTCCTGGAGGATCAGGGGCTGCTGAGAGCAGGACGTCATCGGCCTGTGCACTGCATGCCTTCAGGGAGAGGTTCGCCACGCCTCCACTCGGAGCAGGAGGACTGAGAGACCTGGCCTCACTTCCCAAGAGGCCGTGTTCAAACCTCGCGGGGACAGCCTGTCCGTGACTCTGAGCAGGGGCGCTGTGCTCAAGTGGGACCTCCACAGTGCCACCAGGGAGACGCCCAGACGTAAGGCCAAGCAACAAGCTGCAGGTCCAGAATGGACCAACACCCCCTGCAGGGCCTTCAAACCACAGGGTGTCTGTCTGTCTCGGCACTGGCAAGCAGGTAAGGAGGGGCCAGTAAGCAGAGCGGGGTGGACAGGGCTGCTCGCCCCACCGAAGCCTTGGTGGGCTTCTGGGCAGGGCGGAAAGACACCCAGGGCAGAGAAGCTGCGGGAGAAAGCACCTGTGTGCTGAGGAGCTGTCTGAGCACGGGCTGGACACCCAGAGGACAGCGGAGGAGGCCCGGGAATTTCCAGCGCCTCTGACCTCAGGCCAAGTTGGTCAGCGGCAGTTCCAGGATTACCTGGGCAGACGGCAACTCCCCCCTGGTGAGTGACAGCCGTGTCACCTCTCCTAGAGCACCATAGTCAGGATGACAGAGCCAGACAGAATTTCCCTGGACAAAGCTTCCCTGTTACCAAGCACGGGTATGTGCCCAGGAAGTCAGTACAGCAGAGTGCAGCTGGAAGGCAGCACTCAACCTGGCACAAGCAGGGACACAGCAGGAGGGCCAGAGTCGGAGACTGGCAGGATGGCGCTGGGACCAGGAGGCTCCTGCTCGCGCCCGTCACCAGCAGCCCACCCTCTGCTCCGGCGCAGGCCCTTACCCCTCCACGTGGGGTCCGGCTATCCCCTCTGTTTCCTTCAGCCCATCTTATCATGGCAGCACACGACCGTGGGCGACCCTCAGCACTGGGCACCACCAGGCACAGCGACCCGCTGCTCCCACCCTGGAGGGTTGAGTGGGGCTGCAGCCAGAACCAGAAAGGTAGGGGACTGGACAGAAGGCAGGTCTGGTGGCATCCAGAGATTCAGAGGGATCCAGGGTCAGGACCAGCGTGGGGAGGTAAGAGGCAAAGAGCAGCGGACTGGGGACTGGGCAGGGCTCACACCCCCGTGCAGCCACCCAGCAGGCAGAGGCAGGAAGACTCCAGACCCCCAAGCGGTGCTGATCTGCATACCATTCACTTCTGTCAAGCCCTCAATACTTTCCCAAGCACTGGTTTCCCGTCGGTCGTCACCGCAGCCTGGAAAGAATACAGCTGAGTAAGCCCAGCCCGGCGACTTCACTGGCCCAATGCGGAGCCCTGGCGGCCTTCTCGCCTGAGCAAGTGCAGCTCTCCCTGGCCCAGAGGGAAGATCTCCAGCGGATCCTGGTCCCGAGGGCCGTGTGTCTCCCCGGCTAAGCCCCGGGTCTCCAACAGAGCTCAGGACAAAAAGTCAAATCTGCTGCACATAGCTACCGGTCTCCTCGGTGAGGGGTGCAGGCAGGACTGGACAGAGGCTTCGAGGTACCGGGGGCACAAGCCGAGTAGAGGAGAGTGGGCACAGCGAAGGGGAGACGAAGGCGGGGCCCATAGGGTCCACGCCTCAGAGGAGGCCCCGCCCACCGGCCCGGCCCCGCCCCGCCCCTCAGCTGTGGGACAGGCGACCAGCCACTCACTCCCTTCCCCTCTGGGGGCCCTCGACTGCCTGCCTGCCTCATTTGCGAAGCAGGAATCACGAAAATACCACCTGGTGTAAGATTAAGGAAATTAAATGAAGCATGCTGTAAGTTGGAAGGGGGTTTTCACTTTTTACGTATTTTCTGATGATTTATTTAACAAGAAACACATTCATTTTATAATGAAATTTCCACAGGCTTAATAACAATACCCACAAGAGTAAGAACAGTGACAGACAGTACCCTGGAGCCCAGCTCTGTATTTGGCACATGGCAGGGCAGCCGACCTCGGCCACAGCTCCCCCGCTACCCTCCCCAACTCAGGAAGCTGGACTGTGGCTTCTGCTTGGCTCCCCACAACCTGTACATAACCATTTGCTGGCCTCAGACCAGCAGTCAGGGGGAGAGAAGGCTGCAGCAGGCCGCCGGAGACGGGGACTCAGGTCCCACGTTCACCAACTGCCCTGTCCACACACGGGGAGAGCCCCACTCTCCCTGCGAGAGCCACCCACACCCCTGTCCTCCGGGGGCACCAGGCCTTTCCCTGAGAGGGAGCCAGACCTCAGGAGGGAAGTCATTCTGTCATCAGACACCAGAGTGAACCTGAAAGGTGGCCACAGGTCCCTGTGTGGGCTCCATGACCGTCACCAGAGCACACAGGTATACCGGCAGGGAGCCGGTGACGGGGAGGCTGTGCGAGGCAGGGCCCTCCGCTCCTCCTCTCCACTCTGCTGTGGCACTGGGTGTGGTGGCGCACACCTGCAATCCCAGCACTGGGGAGGCTGAGGCCGGTGGGCCCCTGGGGCTTGAACCCAGAACCCAGCCAGGGCCAATCAGAGCAGGCCACTCCCCTGTGTGTAGGGGTGCAAACCTCTCGGCTCGGCTGGGACAGCTCAGAGCATCTGAGCCCTGTCCTGCAGCCCTGCGCCCCAGGGAGCAGAGGCCAGGCTCCAAGTGCAGGCCGGCTCCCCAGGGCGGGCTTTCTGCCCTCTGACTGCGTGCAGCCAGGGCTCACTCTGGCCTCTGACCCACCGCCCCAGGCACCAGGCTCAGTGAGCCGGGCGCTGCCTGGGGCGGCCAGTGCCCTCTCTCGGCTCCATATCCTCTGTCCACGTCCAGCCTCTGGGGCTCGGGGAGAAGGAACAAGACGCTCCTGCAGAGGTGGGGACCTCACGTGCTCTCCTGAAGCTCACGGGTCTGTGTCCCCCGCAGGCAGGTTTCCACTGCCCTCCCCGCCGCCCCACAACACCTGCTGTACCGAGGGTTGTTCCTGGGCTGACCTGACACTCCAGGTGTGCTGTGAAATGCCAGGGGCCTCAGCTCTGCCCGAAGCTGTCACCCTGCAGCAGATAAAGCCTGCAGTACTGGGCTTTCCTTAGCGCAGGGCCACCTCCAGACAGAGTGTCACAAGTTGAAGACATGGTCCCCAGGGCCGCACGGCTGCGAGGTGGAGCCCCTGAAGGCCCACAGTGATGGGCATGGACTCAGAGACGCCGTGGGCCCCAGTATGCCCCCTCCCCCGTGCCCCGGCTGACAGGGTGACTGCTCTGCCACATGCTCCCACCATGAGGTGCTGCCTGCTGCGGTGCGGCCATCGACCGGCCTGGAACCCCCTCACCTGGGAGCCGAGGGAGCCTTCCCTCTCTAAGTTACTCAGACGTTCTCTGAAGAACGGAAGCCAAGGGACACGGGTCCTCACTGCTGTCCACGACCACATGCGTGCCCAGGACCCAAGAACACAGTTCCTCCGTAGAAAGGTCAGAACCTGCTGGCCGACTCAGCAACCTCCTCTCCGGGATCAAGAGCTCGTCCCAAAAGGGCCCACAAGGGCTGCACAAAGATGAGCACTGCCCCACACGGCATCACAGACACGGCTCAGGCAAACCCAGCAGCCTCCTCACAGACACCGCACAGGCGTCACGGGCACGCGGCCTTCAAACACAGAGAGACGCCCCCTCGTAAGACAAAGAGCAGAGCGCAGACCAGTGTGTGTAACGAGACACAACCTTAAATGCACCAGCACCTTCTAGAAAAACACCAGCAGTAGGACCGGAATCAAAAGAAACTTCTCCTTGCATGAGAAACCAGCCCCACTCTCACGCTGAGGGACACCACCACGCCTGGCTACTCTCTAATTTTTAAAAGGAAAAAAACTTTTTTAAATGTTTAAGAGCTCTGGCAAGGTTAGAAGGAAAGGAAGGGCCACTGTCCTGACACCAGGTGAGGCTGGAGGGCCTGGGGAAGGGCAGGAACTCCCTTCCTGTGTGCCTGCTTTGTGCACACAGACCAGGCTGCAGGGACTTCGTAAACATGAGGGAAAAACCAAAGGTAAGCTTCCTAGTTAAACATGCAGCGTTGGGAGAGGTGCGGCCGTCGTGGCGGACGGTTCCCTCTGCAGCCTCACAAAGGGTCTGACCTCAGCAAGTGGAAGGTGGCCCAGGAGAGACAGGAAACCACACGACAGACAGCAGGTGCCCTCGGCCGGAGTGAGTGTGAGACGTCCCTGTGCACTGCTCAAGGTCGCTCACACCTGCCACGACACCCACGTCCTCAGGAGCGAGCTAGGATCCAGCCTGCTCTCACACCTCTGGTGCCAGCCCTGTGCTCCCCGCTCGCTGACGGGGCCGGGGGAGAAGGCCCTGGAGGCAGATGAGCTCTCCGGGCACCCCCCCCCTCCTCCCAGCTGCAGGGGCCCGGCGGTGGGCAGTGGGGACAGAAGGCACTCGGCCACCCTGAGCAGAGGAGTGCGCACAGCCTCTTAAGCTGCATGGTCAGGCCCCAGGGCTGCAGAGAGAGAGCAAGGGCCATACCTGGGTGATCAGCCCTGTCACCCTCCGCTCAAAAACGAAGACCTTCATTTCTGACAATTCCCCTTGTACCAAACCTGATGAAGAAGATTTGATGGAAGAGCCCTGCCCTGCACTCCGCAGGGGACGCTAAGCAGGTCGCACTTTGCTTGTTTCTCTCTGTGGAAATGTGTGGACAGGGCAGAGACTCGAGCTGTCTGTAAACCTTAACGTGCTGTGCACAGGAACACCACACCGTCCCTGGTCCCCAGTACCGCAGCCTGACCAAAACAAAACAACAAAAATGCTTGGGGTCAGAAGGATATTTGGACCAGGGATTTAGCTCAGTGGTTCCGGTGCCTTCCTCAAAAGCACGAGCTCCCAAGTTCAATCCCCGGTACAAGAAAAAAAAAAGGAAACCAAAGGAGCATCACGTGGTCAAGAGG
>PVIR01029163.1:0-21525 GCA_004026965.1 Petromus typicus | reverse complement strand
TCCGGCGCCTGTCTTGCAAGCGCAAGGACCCGGGTTCGATTCCCCGGTAACCACATACCTATACTGGGTGTGGAGACTCACGCCCAGCAGCAACCAGTACCACATACCACAGTGCCGGGCGTGGTGGCTCACGCCTGTAATCCCAGCACTCGGGAGGCAGAGGCAGGAGGATTGCTGTGATGTGAGTTTGAGGCTGAGCGCAGGGCCAGCCTGAACCACAAAGCGAGACCCTGTCTCAAAAAAAACCCAAACAAACAACAAAAACCTTAAAATGTACCCTGAAAGACTTACTACTGTTTTACAACAGAAAACAAATTCATAAGAGAAAGATCTTTATTTTAAAAATTTACAACCTGCACTTTTCCTAAGATGTATGGTAGTACTAGGTTTAATTTTTTTCTCTACCAAATCAACCCTAGTACTCAAAAACACAAAGCACTCATTTCTACACCAAAATCGTAGCAAAAGGGCTAAATAGTAATTAGATAAGAGCTGAAAAACTAAAGCCATCAACGTTATCTTAATTTCTTAAAGTTTAAAAATTAACAAAGATGAAAATTTCCCACACTGAAATAATTACTTTTGTTTTTTCCGTACTTAGCATAAAATTCACATAGAAAAAAACCCTGAAAGTTAAAAAAAAGTAAACCAACTACACAAAACTAACCAAAAAGCACTCCTTATCTTTTGTTTGCCGAATCTGTGAAATAAGAAAAGCCTCATCACGTGGTAATATCGCGCCCCCCCTCGGCCCCCCCCCGCCCAAAAATTCTGAAGTCAATTCAAAGCAACTGCTGAAAACTGAAGATAAAGCCTATTTAAAGTACTCTTGAAGAACCTAATTTAGTTACCAACATCCTAATATAGACTTTCTCAACTCCCAGTAACGGGAAATGTTTCAATTATCAAATCTCAACTTTCCTTTTCTCCCAAAATCTCTTTAAAGACCTTGTTAACAGAGGCAAAAAAAAAAAGAAAAGAAAAGCTAGTAAATGCTTCCCCACGTTTCTCGCCCTGGATCCCGTTATTTTGGTGCAATTTAATTTTTAGGGAAATAATTTTTTTCTGGGCGAGGGGGCGTGCACCCCACGGCACCTCGCCCAGTGGGGCCGGCTGCGAGGAGAAAGGGGAGGACCTCGGAGCTCCAGCCACGCGGCCGGCGCGCCACGACACTGTGCTCACTCCCGCGTGGGGGCCGAGGCGGGCGGCGCGGCCTAGCTTAAGGGCCAGAGCGGGCGCAGGCCCCGCCATCTTCGCCCCGCCCCTCCACCGGCCCAGAGCCACCACTCTGTCCTCTCCGCGCGCCCGCGGCCTCCCCGCGCAGGCCCGGAGTCCCTGCCCTGTCTCCTACCTAGTGTCGTCGGCCACATTCCTGACGAACAGGGACGTGTTCGGGGGGCGCAGGTAACGGGACATGACAGCGGCGTCAGTCTCGGTCGGGAGCACTAACGGGCACAGCAAACCGTGCGCGACTACAGCGGCGGCACCTCAGACACAGCCAGACGACTCCGCTACAGCAACCACCTCTTCTCGCGAGATTTCACTCCCGCCTCCACTCCCCCTACGTAAAGCGCACACCCGCAACGGTTGGTTCTCGCGAGACTACCAATCGTGCGCCTGCGCACGCGGAGAGTTGGCGCGTGCTCTGCAGTCTCGTTCTCATTAGTTGACTTCTGACATCGCTTCTTCCCCTCCCCCCCAGCTTCTTTCTTTCTTTCGGCTTCATTTTCCCGCCCTTTTCTGCTTTGCATCTCCCCTCCCCCAACTCCGTTCTAGATTTAATGAGTTTTTAAGGCATTCTAATTCGGAGAGACTGCCCTAAAATTCCCCATCTGGTCCAAGTTTTGTCCAGCCTTTTATTAGATCCCTGACCAGAGAGAAAAGAATTTATGGCTTCTTACTGTGTTTGCGAAGGAAGGAGGTGTGCTGCCTAAGCCTGACTTTTCATTGCTTTCTGCGGTCCCAGGGCGCATATTTCTTGCGCCCTTATCAACTGCTCCTATGTCCTCCACCTGCCCCGCAGTCTTACCTGGGGAAAGGCCGATCCCCCACTGTCAGTGTATCATATATACTGCATTTGTTGCCAATGGCTTCCACAGTGTGCAGAGTTATTGTGTTGTAGGAGTTTTTAATTTGTTGTTTTTGCCATGCTAGGGATGGAACCTATTGCCACGTCGTGCTAGATAAGCACTCTGCTTATACCCAGCACGCCCTCTCCTCTTTTAATGTGTGGGTTATAATATTTACTGCATTAGAATTCACAGTGGAGAAAATTTTAAAACAACACACATTCCACTACTCTTCATCAAACCTTAAATAGCCTTTAGAAAACTATATTTAGGGAAGAGCATGAAAAACATTGCCCATGGATGTTTAGTGCAGTTTAGTATAGCTTTCCCCTCCAAGACCCTCTTGAGAAGCACTCCGTGATCTGTCAGACAGGAGGAACTTCCTGTTGGAATACCTCTGGTGTGACTTACAAGGCCAAGTAGATTACACAAAGCCAGGTACTGTTTATTTGTGTATTTTCTTGAGACAGAGTCTGGCTTTGTAGTTCAAGCTGGCCCTGAGCTCACCAACTAGCCCAGACTAGCCTTGAACTATTGGCAACTCTCCTGCCTCTGCTTCCCAAGTGGTAGGATTACGGCATGCAGGTGTAGCCACCATGCTGGTGGATGGCAGGCTGTTTCAATGATTTGCATAAAACACACCTTGTAGTTTCAGTTGGTTGAACATAACCACATAAGATGAATATTTCTTGTTATTACTTGATTTCCTCTGATGAATCTTTTTTTTTTGTTTTCAGTACTAGGGATGGAATTCAAGACTTTTATAATGAACTACACCTACAGCCCTTTTTAATTTTGGGGGTTTGTTTTTTGTTTTTTTTTTTTTAGTCCGGGTCTCGCTTTTGCACTTCAGGCTGGCCCTGAGCTCATCCTCGAACTCACAGCAATCCTTATGCCTCTGACTCCCAAGTGCTGGGATTATAGATGGGAGCCACGATGCCTGGCACTGTGGTATGTGGTACTGATTGCTTCTGGGCGTGAGTCACCACACCCCACATTGTTGTATGTGGTTACTGGGGATCCAAACTGGGCTGTTGAAGGCAGGCGCTGGAACCACTGAGCTAAATCCCCAGTCCAGCCCTTTTTAAATTTTATTTTATTATTTATTTATTTTTTTAGACAGGGGCTTGCTTTGTAGTTCAGGCTGGCCGTGCGCTCAGCCTCAAATTCACATCACAGCAATCCTCCTGCTTCTGCCTCCTGAGTGCTGGGATTACAGGCATGAGCCACCACGCCCGGCACTGTGGTATGTGGTACTGGTTGCTGCTGGGGTGAGTCTCCACACCCAGTATGGTATGTGTTTACCAGGGATTGAACCCCGGTCCTTGCACTTGCAAGACAGGCACTGGAACCACTGAGCTAAATCCCCGGCCCCCTTTTAAAATTTTAAAGCGAAGTATCATTATATAAGTAAGTTTCCCAGGCTTGCCAAGATCACAAATCCGCCTGCCTCAGCCTTTCAGAGGGCTAGCATTAGAAGTATGCACCTCCATCTCTGGATCGAATTTGAAAATGTGATTCAAAGTGGAAAAATTTTAAAAGCCAGACACAAAAGTCAATATAGTATAGAGTTCCATTTGTGTGAAATATCCAGAATAGGCGACTCTACAGAGGTAGAAAAACATATTGGTGGTGGGGCCGGGAATATAGCTCAGTGGTTCCGGTGCCTGTCTTGCATGCGCAAGGACCCGGGTTCGATCCCTGGTAAACACATAACAATACTGGGTGTGGAGACTCACCCCAGCAGCAACCAGTACCACATACCACAGTGCCAGGCGTGGTGGCTCATGCCTGTAATCCCAGCACTCGGGAGGCAGAGGCAGGAGGATTGCTGTGATGTAAGTTGGAGGCTGAGCTCAGGGCCAGCCTGATCCACAAAGCGAGACCCTGTCTCAAAAAAACCTTAAAAAACAAACAAACAAACAAAACATATTGGTGGTTTCCAGGGGTTGGGAAGAGAGGAAAACAGAATGACTGCTCAGTGGGCATTAAGTTTGTTTCAGGGTGTGCAAAAATTCTGGAACTAGATGGTGGGGTGTTGTATGACCTTGTGAAGACACTGACTCGGTATCATACACTTTGGAATGGCTGACATGGTAAATTGTATATAGGTACTTTACCACGACTTTAAAAAATGAAAGAGAAATAGAAAAGAAAATGACTGAATATCACATGGTTGTGAATTCGGAAATAGTTTCTTCAGTTAACTGACTGGCAGAGAAGCAACTTGTCCCTTTTCCTCCTCCTCTTTTTTATGGCCCTGAGCTTCTTGATGACACAGGAGTGTCTTTGTCTCTAAAAGAGCTATTAAAAAAAAAAAAAATGAGGGGCCGGGGAGTTAGCTCAGTGGTTCCGGCGCCTGTCTCGCAAGCGCAAGGACCCGGGTTCGATTCCCCGGTAACCACATAACAATACTGGGTGTGGTGATCCACACCCAGCAGCAAACAGCACCACATACCACAGTGCCAGGCGTGGTGGCTCACGCCTGTAATCCCAGCACTCGGGAGGCAGAGGCAGGAGGATTGTGATGTGAGTTTGAGGCTGAGCTCAGGGCCAGCCTGAACCACAAAGCGAGACCCTGTCTCCAAAAACCTAAAAAAAAAAAAAAAATGAGGCTCTGCACCTATGCTGAGATTGATGTAATTTTGTGACCAGTTAACCTGTATCACTTGGAATAGAGAACGTGGCAGGCCTGATGCTTTATTCTCCACCTCTTAGGTAGCCCCTTACCCAATTGTGCCATTCTGTGCTTCTTGTGTTTCGGTGTATGTTAACCTAAGTGTCATATCTATAACCGCGCCTCCTTTCCTAGATTACTTAAGACCCGTGTTTTTGTTCAGGGTAGGGGTGGGGGTGGGGCCTGACTGCTTTGGAAAGGAATTCCAGGTCAGTCTCCACCTGCAATAAATATTTTGCCTCAAAAAACTCCTGAATGCCTCTTCTATTCTCCTGGACTGGTTTGATTTATTTTCTGCTGTTTCGCTTGCATTTCTTCCATTTTTTTATTATTAAAAGTAATCTTAATTTTTTTTTTTGCCGTTGTTACATGTGTATGTGTGTGTGTGTGTGTGTGTGTGTGTGTATCAGGGACAGAACTTGGCACCTTGAACACGTGAGTCAGGTGCCAGAACCATTGAGCTAAATTTCCAGCAACCTTAATTTTTGTCCATCTTGGATACATAACAATTGAATTCTTAAGTGTTGAATGGCTGAATCAAATAATATGTGTTGGGAACAATTCTATCATACACCTGGGACTATGACTGGGCCAAGCTCTCCTGCCTGCAGACTAGCTATGACACATGTGGTCCTGAGGACTTGACTCTGCCTCCTAGGACAGCAAAGACCCCCAGTGGTCCCAAGTGCTGAGATGCTCCAGGGCAGAACTACACCAGGACCCTCATCTTCATAATTCCTCACTGTTCTAGGAGGTATGAACATGTTGCCATCTAAGTGACCTGTTACATTTGTTACTCTTGATGCACCCAAACTTCTGCTATCTGAAGGACCTGTTGCATTGCTTGCTCCGAAAGTACTGAATAAAAGGTGTGGCAAGCTGGGGGCTATGGTCTTTGCTGCCCAGAGTAGCATGGATCAGGCCCAAGCTCAGCTTTTCCTCTAAGCCTCATTTCTATTTATTAATTTACCTTGTGCTGTTGTGCTCACAAGAGACCAGAACTTAACTGCAAAAGTTCTAGTTACAGCTGGGAATTTAGCTCAGTGGTTCTGGTGCCTGCTTTGCAAGGGAAAGGTCCAGAGTTTGATCCTGGTAACCACATACTACAATGCCAGGTGTGGTGACTCACGCCTGTAATCTCAGCACATACGAGGCAGAGGCAGGAGGACTGTTGTGAGTTTGAGGCTCTACTCAGGTACATAGTGGACTCAGGGCCAGCCGAGCTACACAGTGAGACCCTGTGTCCAAAAAAAAAACACTTCACATATTAACAAAATTAAAGAGCATAATCAAAGGTGGATGTAGTGGCATATGCCTAGAATCCCAGCACTCTGGGAGACTGAAGCAGGAGGGTTGCAAGTTCAAGTCTAACCTAGGCACTTTAGTGACTTATGAGACCCTGTCTCAAAATAAGAAAAAACACTGGAGATATAGCTCAGTGCAAAAGCCCTGGGTTCAACCCTCAGTACTGGGGGGTAAAAATGAACACAGTCAGAGCCATTGTACAGAGGGTTCAGGTCGTGCACCACCTGACACAATGGTATATTTTATAGTTTATATAGACTACAATGCAAATGGTGCCCAAGGATTTGTTCAGTGCATAATTCTGACAGTCATAGGTGGTGTCCTCTAAAATGACAGCCAGCATGGGAAGATAGTAATTAAAGATGTTTTGGAATTTTATGATTCGAAGGGTGCTTGGGGATTATCTAATCCAATCTCCTCATTTTTCAGATGAGGAAACTGAGATTTAGTAAGGGAAAGGGACATGGTTCATTCAGGGAAGAAATGAGGCAAAATGGGTCAGATTTAGTTTAGTGGTTCTGGCACCTGCTTGGCAAGTGCAAGGTCCTGAGTTTGATACCCAGTATTAAAAGGGATAAGGGGTGTGGGGAGCTGTAGCTACAGGATTTTCTTTCTTTTTTTTTTTTTTTTTTTTTTTGAGACAGGGTCTCGCTTCGTAGTTCAGGCTGGCTCTGAACTCACTGTGTAGCCCAGGATAGACTTGAACTCACAGCAATCCTGCCTTTGCCTCCTGAGTACTAGGATTACAGGCATGAGCCACCATGCCTGGCACTGTGGTAGGTGATGCTGGGGATTGAACTCGGGACCTTTTGTTTGCTAGGCAGATGCTGGAAATACTGAGATAAATCCCTGGCCCTGTTTATGAACAATTTTCATGAATGGTAGGAGTTACTATTCTGCAGCATACTCTATGTGAGAGAGACAGAGAGACAGAGGGAACATGAGACACGCCGGGAATCACACCCAGTGCCCCACACATTCTAAGGATGCTCTCTACCACCAGGCTGTAGCCAGCCTTGCAAAGTGTGTCTTAAAACCTCCATGGTGGGCCGGGGAGTTAGCTCAGAGGTTCCAGCGCCTGTCTTGCAAGCACAAGGACCGGGGTTCGATTCCCAGTTAAGCACATACAATACTGGGCGTGGAGACTCACACCCACCAGCAATCAGCACCACATACCACAGTGCTGGGCGTGGTGGCTCACGCCTGTCATCCCAGCACTTGGGAGGCAGAAGCAGGAGTATTGCTGTGAGTTCAAAGCTGAGCTCAGGGCCAGGTTGCTAGTTTAGTACTAATCTAAGAACAATGTAGCCGAGACCAGCCAAGACCAGTCTGTCTGCTTCAAATTATTTTTTCCTTTTTTTTTATAGCCCTTGGGGGTTGAACTCATGACCTTGTGTCTTCAAGGCAGGCAGCAGTACCACTAAGCTAAATCCCTAGGCCGGCTGCTTTAAATTATAATCAGGATCAAACAGAGCTGATGTTGGATAGTAACTGTCTTGGATTTCAAATTGATAGCAAGGTCTGTTGTGCTGGGTCATTTTCCCTTCTGCATAGCCAGACTGCAGCCAGTCAAAGGGTGTGTGGGAGACATTATGACCCAGGGTGTGTGGAAAAGCCAGGAAGATGGGCTGTTGCTTTGGGGAAAGGTCTGTGTAGAGGAACTGCACTGAGGTACCCCTTGAACAGTAAGTAGCTTTGGAGCAGAGAAAGTAGTGAGATAGAAACAATAAAGACAGTTAAGAAAGAAACAAGGAAAATTGTAATTTAAGATTGTATTTTTAGCTGGGCGTGGTGGTTTGTGCCTGTAATCCAATCACTCAGGGAAGGAGAGGCCCAGAGGATTGCGCTGAGTTTGAGGCTTGCCTGGGGTACACAGTGAATTAAAGGTCAACCTGAACTACAAAGCAAGACCCTGTCTCAAAAAAAAAATTTTTTTTGGTCATGGGCATTTGTGACTTTAAAATAATCACAGCACTTCAACAGTATTTAATATTTTAACCCATGAATATGATCTCTACATTTATTTAAATCTTCAATTTCTCCTAGCAATATTCTGTCTGTTTCCAGGACTGAGGTCTTGCAAATGTTTTTTTCAAAGAATACAAATTTTTGGTTCTGAGATGGGGTCTCACTAGGTAATCTATGGTCTTGAATTTGCCATGTGGTCTAGGCTGGCCTGACATTTGCAGTCCTCCTGCCTCGGCCTCCAAAGTGCTGAGATTATAGGCAAGTGCTTCCATTGCAGGCTAAGAATGTGTTTTTTATACAATTGTGTATCCAGATTTTTCCCCTTATGTTAGTATTACTTCTAAGCATTTTACCATATCTTAAAAGGGTTTTATTAAAATGAGTAATAGCTGCATAATTCAGGTAGTAGCTCTAAGGGTGCTACTACGACTGGTTTTTCTGAACACTTTAGAAATGATATTGTGCTACGTTCTATAGCATTCACTCCACTGTGTTAAACAGAAGGTCTAGTATTGCACTGAACCTGTAGAGATAGCAGTGTAGAATAATTCCAGGCTTAGTTCCAACCCAAACACTCCACATAAAAGAGGAATTTTAATGAAAATGTCAGTTTACCTTGGCTATTTTCCTAATCATGTAAAGAAGCTTCATTTTCTTTCCAGTAATAACTGTATTCATTTGTGATCGCTAAGCTGTTTTCCCTATGGGAATAGCTTGTGGTTGGATGGCTTTTAGGAAAGCGTGATTATTGACTCAGTCTTTTTTTTTTTCTTTTTTTGAGACAGGGTCTTGCTTTGTAGTTCAGGCTGGTCCTAAACTCGCTATGTAGCCCAGGCGAGCCTCGAACTCCCACCACGCCCGGCATTGTGATATGTGGTACCAGGGATCAAACTCGGGACCTTGTGCTTGCCAGGCAGACACAGGAACCACTGAGGTAAATCCCAGACTCCTATGGACTCAGTCTTAAATCTAACCTTGTATGTGAGCACTCATACTACTCTATATTCTTATATGCTGGGCCAAATGCTGTCACATATATCATTTATTTATTCCTTTACCAGCAAGCATGTCACAAATCATCTTCTGGTGTGTTTAGTAGGAAGCTTCCACTGTCCAGCTTCAGGGTTGGGTGAGCATGGCTTCTCCTGTCCAGCTGCACGCAGGCGCCCCAAATTGTGCTCTACGGTTGCATTAGCAGCAAACCCTTGGCGGTTGTTGTGTTCTGAGAGGGTTGCACGCCGTCCTGACACCTCCATCCTTTCCTCTGCTCGGTTCAACCCCTGCCAGAGCCCTGGGGATCAAATGGATGAACCTAAGGTCAGTTTACTTGATGAGAGTGTTCCTGAAGGCACAGCCAACCTAGGACAAGACCAGTTTCTTCCCGAGTATTGTCGGTTTCCTTGGGCGTCAGTGCACTGTCAGAACGGACTCTCCCCGAGCTCTGTGTCCAGGTGGACTGTCACCAGGAGCCAGCCCTCACTCCTCAGGCCTTTGTGCATTTCAGAAGACTTCAGTCAAAACACAGACGGTCAGGCAGAGGTATAGGTAGAATTTACTGCGGAGCAGACAGGAAGAGATTCACGCCTTCCCGTGAGAAGGTGGGCGGTGCCGCCGAGGCCTCCCTCTAGAGTGGAAGTCTGACATCTTTGGGAGTTTTTTTGGTTTGGTTTGGTGGTTTTTTTTTTTTTCCCAGTACCGGAGATCGAATTTGAGACCTTACACTTTTGAGGCAGGTGTGGTACCACTGAGGTAAATCCCTGCCCACCCCCATCATCTTTTTATGCATTTAAGAATTACTCTTTGGGGCCGGGGATATAGCTCAGTGGTTCCAGCGCCTGTCTTGCAAGCGCAAGGACCCGGGTTCGATCCTTGGTCACCATGTACAATACTGGGCGTGGAGACTCACGCTCAGCAGCAATCAGTACCCATATCACAGTGCCGGGCATGGTGGCTCACGCCTGTAATCCCAGCAGAGGCAGGAGGATTGCTATGATGTGAGTTGGAGCCTGAGCTCAGGGCCAGCCTGAACTACAATGTGAGACCCTGACTCAAAAAAAAAAAGAATGTTTACTTTCCTGATATAGCTGAGTTGCATGCAGCAGGCAACCTGGGGTGTAGGCTTTGTTCTGGAAACAGAAGCACTGTGTCCTTGGGGTTGAGACCTACTCAGTGAGTATAAATATATTAAATCTTCATTTAAATATAACTGGCAAGACAAGCTGGGGCTTTTTGTTGTTGTTGTTTGTTTTGTTTTGTTTCTATGCTCTTATTATAATTTTTAAAAATTACAACAATTCCTTTGCATGTCTTCTAGGACGTATATGCAGGAACTTCTTTTTTTTTTTAAGACAAGCTGTTTTGAACTCCCTTGGTCCCCCAGGCCCACTAACGTCCAATCCCCTGCCTAAAAACCTGTTCTCTGTCCCAAAATCAGACCATTGGTTTAATGTTGAAAATATAAGGGTTCCACCATCTGTCTTCTTTTGCCTTTGCTGGCACTTTCTGGTCTATGATGACTCTTCTGGTTGGTTTGGGCCTCTGAGGCTTCACACCTACCTGCTAAAGCCACACTACGCCAAGCAGAACCCCTAAGAATACACACCCTTCATGGAGACCCCCCTCCTTCTTGTTCTGTTTTTGTTTTCATCTTGTGAGACAAGGTCTCTCTGTGTCCTCCAGGCTGGCCTTGAACTCTCAGCGATCCTTCTGCCTGGCTTCCCGAGTGCTGGGCTCACAGGTGTGCACCACCACGCCCGCTCCTCTACCTTCTCACCATACAGACACCCTGACACCTGAGTTTTCTCTGCAGCTGTCTCACCAAGACGCTACTCTCCACACACTTCTCAAACGCCTGGGGGACTCAGCGCATCCAAGGGCTTCCCGCAGTCTGAGACCACATTTCCCTGCTTTCCTTCACAGAGGAGGAGGCACTTTCCCCACAGTACCAGCACTTTCCCTTCTTCCTGCTCTCTGCATCCGCAAGTGGTCCTTCTTCGTAACAAGATGATGCCTTCACCTTCACGTTCCATCTTGTGCTGGTTTGGGGGGGGGGCTGCTGTAACAAAATATCTCAGCCTGGGTGGTTCAAATAGGAATGGATTGTGTGACACTCCTGGAAGCCAGAAAGATCTAGTCTCTCTGGGGGTCTGATGAAGCACTAGTGTATACTAGGGCAAGCCTTTGCCTTTGTCCCCATGATTTTTTTTTCCATAAAATGTTCTGTAACCCTTCCAGGCTGCACAGTGTTCCTGCCTCATGTGACAAAATGTTCAGTAACTATTTGTGCTGCACAGGTACCTGCCTAATGTATCAAGAGTGTTCTGTTCAGACTGTGGAATTGTTAGTATCTGATGTTTCTCTCTAAAGTCTCAAAAACATTCTGTTAACGGAGCCCCGAGAGATTCCTGCTTCTATCTGTATCTCTGTCCTAAATGGTACCTCTCAACTTCTTCTCCCCAGCTGTGTGCACACTGACTCTCACTGCAACTCGGGGCTCAGAATTCAGAGCAGTCAAGCTCCTCTGAGCCACCACGCTAATAAAGGTTTTTCTCTAACTCTTCAAATAACTTTCAAGTTCTCCGCTCTTCAAATGACTGTAGCAGTAGCGCTTGGCTGTAACAACGAGCTGCCCCACTTTGCCACAGTGGGTGGAGAGAGAATATTTGCTTCATTACTCTGTCTCAGCTTCTGGTGTTTTGTGTTCTTTGACTTCCAGATCACTGCCCTCATATTTATATAATGTTATCCTTCAGTGTCATGTCTCCATTTCCCACCTTGGTGTTGAAAAAGGATTATTATGTTTGCTTCTGGGATAGATAGAAATCTGTGTACTGTTCTCACCAGGGAAGCTTGTGATCTGCATGCTGAACTAGCCAATGAGACACGTAAGCTTGCAGCCAAGGCAATTGCTGAGTCTAACCAATGAGATGATACTACAGGTAACTCCACCCTAATTTCAAGAACATTCTGTAACTAGGGCATAAAAGCCTGGCTTCCGAGCAGCCAAACACTGGCCTCTTTTCGAAAGGTCCTAGGCTGCTCCTGCAGGTATTAGAATAAAGCTGCACACATCTCCTGGACTGGCTGCACCGAGCTCTGAGCTCCAGCACTTGAGCGGGACACGCTAGTCTAGCCAACACTTGCCACTTTAACAACATAAATCTATATGATCCCTCATTAGAAACTAAATAACTTGTTCTGCCCCAAGAACCAAATTCCTGGGAAGGGAAATATGGGCTTTTGGTACTGAGATACCACCCATCAGTCAGTTCTTAGTTATTTTGAAACCAGATTGACCATTTTGCCCAAACTTTGCTGCCCATTTTGCAACCTGCGGTTTGGTCGAGTTGTCATTCACTCTGATTCACGGGCTGGGTATGATAGAATTCAGGGCCTCGTTGACTTCCCAGATGGTCGGGTTAACTCTGATGACCCAGTTTCTGTCTCACGTCACCTCTTGGCTTGCATACCCCTAACACCAAGGCCAACTGGGACGAATGTGCAGGACTGTCAGAAGAGACTGGTTGCAATGTTAAATTGACAGAGGCAGATCGACATGGTAAAGTGTACTGATTTTTATATGCCTATGGAAACCTCTTAGGAAAATGGAGACCCAAAGAAATGTAAAATGTAAATATTTACACACTGACCTGGTCAGAGAGAGGCATTTTTGATAAATTGGCATTTATCTTTCAGGAAGAAAAGGGAGGTCCAAGCATTCTTTGGTACTTGCTGTTTACCAGGTGTTTGGCTCAAAATAATCCTTAGGCCGAAGTGGCATGTTTTGGGCTGGCATATTTTGCCACTCTTAAGTGCATCCTAATGTACTTCAGGCTAGAACTTCAACACATAAATGTTAGGGGGCATCAGCCAGTCCATGAAAGCTGGCAATTGGACGGTCACATAGAGCAGGGCTTCCCGAAGGCCTTATCATCTGTGGTTGGTCGGGATGGGTTTTGTCTTATGTGGCAAAAATACACACACACACACACACACGCACACACACACACACACACCGGGTCTATTTAATCTAGTCTGGCATTTTTTGTGTTTGTAGCTGAACACATTCTGAACTTGACAGACCTTTCCAAGGGAACACATCACTCCCTAACCCTCCAACTCTTGCTTCTTTTCTGGCATTCCCTGCTCAGTATTTTTGACTACTATTGACTTAGAAAGTGGAGCACACCTAAGAGGCTAAAAGTAGTGTCTTCCTCAGCCTCCCTTGCAGTCCGAGAAGGCGATATGATACATCAGCATACTGTGTCTGAGAATGCTGACTTCTGTCCAGTACTTACCAACCCCAGTACTTAATCAATCTCTAAGACTTCTTGACTCTATTTCCTTTTTTTTTTCGAGACAGGGTCTCAATTTATAGTTTCAGCTGGCCCCAAACTCACTATGTAGGCCAGGCTAGCCCTGAACTCACAGCAATCCTCCAGCCTCTGCCTCCTGAATGCTGGAAGTACAGGCGTTGTGATATGCAGTACTAGGGATCAAATTTGGGAACTTGTGCTTGCCAGGCAGATGCCAGAACCACTGAGCTAAATCCCCAGCCTCTTGACTCTATTTCTTGAATCTCTTTCTGTTAATGGGCAAATTGGGGTGGGGGGGAGCCAAATTGTGGCTCCCAAATTTTATGGCGAAGTCCTAATCCCCAGTACCTTACAATGTTATTTTATTTGAAAATATGATTTTTGCAAGTGTAATTATTTAAGATGAGGTCATTGCTGTAGTCTGAGTATATATATACTCAGAATAAAGCTGCACACATCTCCTGGAACATATATATATATATATATATATATATGTGTGTATATATATACGTATATATATATGTGTATATATATATACTATATATATGTGTATATATATACGTATATATATATACGTGTGTATATATATACGTATATATATATATATATGTATGTATATCCCACCAGACATAAAAAACTGCGGGCAACTTGATCATAGGCTTGCCAGTTTCCAGAAATGTGAGAAATATTCCTCTCATTTATAAGCCAGGCCGTGATATTTTGTACGGCAGCTCAGATGGACAGACACAGCAGCACTGGGGTGGGGTGGGTCAACCATCCGGAGAGATGAGTGTGCTTATCGGGTGTCGGTGTGAAGATCCAGGAGGAGAACGCGCTGCAGAGGGAGAGACACGCAGGAGAATGTGATGACAGAGGCAGTAACTGGAGCGGTGTGGCCGAAGGTCAAGGACTGTCTGTGATGCTGGCCATCGCCAGACACAAAGAGGAGAGGGGGAAATTCCGAGTCTTGAAGGTTGTTCTCTGTGGAAGCCAAATGCAGCCCACCCGAGGGACAAGCCCGAGTCCCCGCAGCAAGGCTCTTGTTCTGGGGGAAACTTTGGTGCCCTCCTGCTGGAAGGTTTGTAGTGCTGGAGCCTCCCACCTCTCAGAGTCGCAGCTGCCCGAATGTGCCAAATGCTGTGATGTGATGATGCTAAAGGCTATAAATAAAATGAAAGGATCGCAAAGGAATGACTTGTTGAAAACATGACAAGCGGAATACCTGTACAAATAGAAAGTGCTGTTTATTTTTTTGTTTATTTATTTTTTTTTTTAGGTTTTTTGAGACAGGGTCTCGCTTTTGTGGTTCAGGCTGGCCCTGAGCTCAGCCTCAAACTCACATCACAGCAATCCTCCTGCCTCTGCCTCCCGAGTGCTGGGATTACAGGCATGAGCCACCACGCCCGGCACTGTGGTACTACTGTGGTAGTACTGGTTGCTGCTGGGTGTGGGTCTCCACACCCAGTACTGTTATGTGGTTACCGGGGAATCGAACCCGGGCCCTTGCGCTTGCGAGACAGGCGCCGGAACCACTGAGCTAACTCCCCGGCCCCGAAAGTGCTGTTTATTACAGTGGATTGGAGCAGCAACGACAACTAAACCCAGGGATACCCTTCACGGGGATGAATTAACGGCACCGAAGTACAAGTCCCCGATGAATTCACTGGCCTCAAAGCAAGGTTCCTCCCCATGTTCTTATCTTCAGTGGCTTTTTTTTTTTTTTGAGACAGGGTCTCGCTTTGTAGTTCAGGCTGGCCCTGAGCTCAGCCTCAAACTCATCACAGCAATCCTCCTGCCTCTGCCTCCCGAGTGCTGGGATTACAGGCGTGAGCCACCACGCCCGGCACTGTGGTATGTGGTACTGGTTGCTGCTGTGCGTGGGTCTCCACACCCAGTATAGGTATGTGGTTACCGGGGATCGAACCCGGGTCCTTGCGTTTGCAAGACAGATGCCGGAACCACTGAGCTAAATCACCGGCCCTTCAGTGGCTTTTTAATCTTTAGCAGTGCTAGTAGAATATATCCAAACTCCCTAACTTGGCAGATAAGCCTTTCACCAAATGAGTTCTATTTTTAAAAAATTTAATAGCAAAATATTTATTGATAACTTTTATGTTTTATTTCATTTCATTTTAGTTTTAGTTTTTCGATACAAGGTCCCGCTTTGTAGTTCAGGCTGGCCCTGAACTCACTAGGTAGTCCAGGCCAGCCTCAAACTCACAGCAGTCCTCCTGCCTCTGCCTCCTGAGTGGTGAGATTACAGGCATGAGTCACCACGCCTGGCATTTTGGTACGTAGTGCTGGGGATCAAACTCAGGACCTTGAACTTGTCAGGCAGATGCGGAATCTCTAAGCTAAATCCCTGGCCCTAATGGTACCTTTTTGGCCTATATAATAATTAGACACATCTTAAGGAATTTGCATTTGTGCGTGGTACATTCTGCTCTTTTTTCACCACTTTCCCCTCCCTCGAGTCCTCCCTGCACCGGAAGTACAAAAGCTTTGCTTCCCAAATGGGTTTTCATGCCAGGGAGGGTGACAACAGACAACAGGCAGAACCGAGGCCTTGGCGCTCAGCCAGTTCTGGGTTGGACCCTTTCCCTGTCATTTACTATTGTGAGGCCTGAGGTTGGTATCCAAACCTTTTGCCTCCAATATCTTCCTTACAAGGTTGGTGCAGCATGAAATGTCCTAAGACATATCACAGGGCTAACGTGATACCTGGCACACGTTCGCAGTATAAGAAATATCTGTTCTTTCCTTTTACAGGTTGAACATTTCCTGCCTAACATTTTTGAAGACCTTGCTTGGTTTTTTTTATTTGGTTCTGGTACTGGAGATTGAATCTGGGGCCTTTGGACTGAGATATATCTCTCACCTTTTAAAACTTTATTTATTTTGAGATTGTCATTCTAAGTCACTAAGTTTCCAGGCTAGGGTTGCGTTTGAAATCTTCCTGCCTCAGCCTCCCATAGTGTTGGGGTTATAGGTATACACCACCATGTTTGGCTCCTTGCTTGTCTATTCATGAAAAAATTAGTTTACTCAGGGTCCTGGCAGATATTTAGAGACAAAATATTTTCTGTGGGGTGGATCTCTGATTCCACTGTGTTTAATATTCTGTGGTTTTGCAAACTCAAGTTCAGGAGTCAGATGTCTCTCGGTAGAAGATCTCACGCAAATCTTTCTTAAATGTGGATGGAAGTGCTGAAGGAAGAGCCTGTTCATGACAATGCCTCACCAAATGAAGGGTCTCAGTGGAATATGAGGCTAGAGCTGGGCTCTTAACACAGTACCAGAGGCTGATCTGTCCCAGATCTGCCTACAAAGGGGGGCTGCGACAGCCAAAGAAAGAAAGACCATACTGACTAACTTCCTAATACGTGGGGGGCTGAGCATTCAGTCCCTTAGAGTGGGCAAGAGAAAAACACCCCGAGGTAGCCATTATGTATTAGATGCACACAATAATCGGAGGGCGCATTGGGTGACTCGGGGTCATGGGGAACTTAGGCTGATGAAGATCTTCAGGATAAAAAGGAATCAGTCTTTTCCCCAGGTGAAAGCTTTCTCTCTCTCTCTCTCACTCTCTTTATTACTACACTATCCTCAAAGAGTCAGGATGTCTTCAGCTGAGTAATCTTGCCCTGAGCATCACAATATCGCACAGACTATTGAGGCCTCAACTTGGGACTGGAGGCAAAATGGAGTTAAGTTTCCACATGCCACAGCCAGCTCACAGGCAAGAAGACTAGGCCTTCGGTAGCCCTAAAGGTAATTTAATCAACAACTTATTTTTTTCCCCTAAAATTGCACAGAACGTCTCTTGATATCACTGTCTTAAATTATCGCATTAACAGTACGGGGGCAGAATTATTCCCATTTTACTGATGACAACACTGATATTCAGAGAAGCCCACGGATTCCCGCAGCGCTTACCTCGGGCACCTTCTGTGCGCCAGGGGCTGTTCAACATGATGGAGATAGAGTACGTAGGGAAGCCCACCCCAAGGGAGCTGAGGGTAACAGGCAGTAGACGCCATAGAGAAGTAAAATGGGGAGCATGTCAGGTATGCTGAGTGCCTGGGAGAGCAAGGCAGCAGAGTGTGTGTGTGTGTGTGTGTGTGTGTGTGTGTGTGTGTGTATAGACGTGTGTGTACATGTGTGGACGTCTGTGTTGGGGGTTAAGGGAAGCTGCAGTGTGGTTAATCCTGACCAAGGATGGTGTCCTGGAGCTGGGGGAGAACCCACGTGAAGAGTCAGGAATTTGCCTGGTTTTCATTACTAGGACTTGTCAGGGCAGGCAGTGGAGTCAAGTTTGGCTCAAAAGCCAGTGGTCTTCTTTTAACAAGCTCTTTTTGTGTCGCAGCTTCTACCCGTCTTCCTTGGCCCCCTTCTTTCCTGTTATGTGCTGGGAATCTAAGTCCAGGGTTCACGCATGTGAGGCAATCACCCTACCACTGAGCTACACCTGTGCATACATGTCTAGGTGTGTATCTATGTATGTGCATGCAGACGTGTTGTCTAGAAATGTGTTATAATTCTCTGGGCTGATTCTACAAAGACTCCAGCTTTCTCCACCAATGCCTTCTAAGGGTAGAAACTTCACATTGTTGGTTCTCATGGAAACTTGGCAGCTTGTCTAGTCACCCCGCCCCAGCCCTACACCACATTCCAATGGCTTATTTGTGTGCCTTGGAGCCCTGCCACGGCTGGGCCAGGGACAGGTTGCCATGGTGATCTCTGCACTCTTTCCAGATAACTTTGCAAGGATACTGCCCTTGAGCCTGAAATAGTTCTTCTCCCCAGCCTGCAGCCCACAGGAGGGTGACCTGTGGCAAGGTGAATGGACTTGGGGAACTCACTTTGCTCAAGGTCTTTAAATTTGCATGAACCATGTCTTGGGCTGGCAGGCCTGCTGGGAGTGGGCTCCAGGGTTCCTGAGCTGAGGATATCTTTGCTTGAATACCAAGACAGCTTCTTTGAGTTCCTACATTCCAGTTGATATGTTCTGAGCTTGCCATGGAGAGCCTGCTAGAACAGAACATATTTCTAAAAACTCAACTGTTTTGTGGTACATACCATACAATGCATTCGTTTTAAGTGTGTGAATTTTCATGGTGTGCCACTATGATCAAAATATCTAATTTTTTTTTGTACCACTCTCCCCAAACTATTTGCCCTAATTTATGGCTATTGTTCTTGCACCCAGTCTGCTCTCTGTCACCATAGCATAGTTTTGTCCTTTTAGTTCATATAAATGGAATGTGCGGGCTGGGGATTTAGCTCACTGGTTCCAGTGCCTGTCTTGCAAGTGCAAGGGCCTGGGTTTGATCCCGGGTAACTACATACAATACTGGGTGTGGAGACGCACGCCTAGGAGCAACCAGTACCACATACCACAGTGCCGGGCGTGGTGGCTCACGCCTGTAATCTGAGCACTGGGGAGGCAGAGGCAGGAGGATTGCTGTGATGTGAGTTGGAGGCTGAGCTCAGGGCCAACCTGAACTACAAAGTGAGACCCTGTCTCAAAAAAAAAAAAATTAAAAATAAATAAATAAATGGAATGTGCACTTTGGTGTGGTGTAGCAAGGATTGTCCTCTGAACCTGAGCCAAAGTGACTCCATCTTGAAGTGGGCCCTCAGTAGCTGTCCAGGGGCCTTGTGAGTGCTGACAGGCTGTGTGCCGGATGCCGCACAGTGGCATCATCCTCCTCCCCGGACAGTGTTCGCTGAGAGCAGTGGAGCTCCTGAGAGGATGGGATGGCACAGGATGCTACATTTCCCAAAGATCTGTTTAGCTTTTGAGTTGGCTTCTGCTGTTTTAACGAGAGCCCTGTAAAGCCAGTAGCTGAGCGAAGGTACACCGGACGGGTAGCTCCAGCCTTCGAGTTGCCTGGTGCTCTGTAAGTTGCCCTTAATAGACTCATCACTCACCAAGCTGTCCTACTTCAAGTCATTCTTTGGACTGTTGGATCTCTCTTAGTTTGAGTTTCCCCCCAAAATTCAAGAAATAGTCTTTGGACAGGACCCCCACAGATCTAAAGATGAGTCAGAAAGTGTCCCTGGGGGAAGTCTAGAAGTGACCATCCTCCCATCTGAGTCTAGCCTGCGCTGCAGTATGGGGACACCTCAGAAGTCCCTTGTGAACTGGGGCATATACAGCCATCCCTGTGGGGAGTCCATACAGGCTGGGGTTGGGACCGCAGTGTCCCATTTGCACAGCCTGGGCTGTGGGCCACAGGATGTGCTCCCGAGGCTGAGGCATCTGCCTGGGAAGACAGCCTGGAGTAGCCACTTGCCTCCAGGTGAGGAGAGGGGGGACTGCTGTGGAATTCTGGGAATCTCCATGTGAGTACCTGGATGCCTAAGAGTTCTCGAAGATGGGGAAACGCTGCCATTTGCTAAGGAGCGGTAGGATGGACGGGAAGGAAGACAGAGCTGTGGGGGACTGCAGCTCCAAAGGGGCAGCCCCTCCTCACAGCAGCAGCCGCGGACATTGAGCTCCGCATTCAAGCCTGTGCCCAGCAGTGCAGGAGGAAGAGGCCTGGGAAGGCACTGTTAAAGTGCTGGTGCTGGGCGTGGACAGGAAGTGGAGACACAGGAAGGTCCAAGTCCCCACACTGAGGCAGCCTGAGCTCCAGCTGGGGTCCAAAACCAAGTCGAGATGGGGGTTGATCAGGCCACAAAGCTGGATGTCTCAGGAGAAGTGACACTGAACATTTTGGACCCGGTGGGTGAGGCTGGGTTGGCTGGGTCTCAGGAAGTCAAGGGAGGGCAACAGACCTTCCTGACTGTAAGGAACTGACAAGAGCTCCTGAGACATGTCTGGGCTGACTGGTAAATTTACTTTGGATTCCATGGTTTAAACTCTTTTTCTTTTTTGTTTTTTTTTTTTTTGAGACAAGGTCATACTTTGTAGTTCAGCCTGCTCCCGAACTCAGCAATCCTCCTGCCTCGGCCTCCTGAGGGCTGGGATTACAGATGTGAGTCACCACACCCAGCTAAATTCATATTTTTGTGCGAATGGCCTGCCTAAAACATTTCTTGTGAATGGCTTTGGAATAGTCCTCAATTACAGCATTAGCTTTCTCCTCCTGTGCTTCATGCTCCTGTTGGGATAATTTGTTATTCAAGATTGCTTGAAAGGCTGTCACTCATCCAGTCCTAAGTGGAATGTAAACATCTATGAATTAACTCTGAGGCCAAGGGAGAAAAACAAACGCACCAGAAACATTTTGAAATCAAGTGATGGAGAGGTTTATGATGGAAAGGGACCAGTAGGCAGCACAGAGAAGGAGGTGTAAACATGTCACAGGCGGGGAGACAGCACAGCACAGGTGGAGAAGACTGTGCTTACGTGCGGGCTGGAGAACGAGTCCCTCACCCTAGAATCTACTGCTTATTTCCCTGAAACACACCTCGGGTGGATGTGCTACGGGGACCCGCCTCGGACACCGAGCAGAGGGAGAACTCGCTGGAGGGCGTGGGCGGTAAACCCAGGGATCCGAGGCTGTCTGCCCAGGGCCACTGCAGAATAAGAAACACAGCCAAGGCCGGGGAGTTAGCTCAGTGGTTCTGGAGCCTGTCTTGCAAGCGCAGGGGGCCGGTTCGATCCCCTGGTAACCATATAACAATACTGGTCATGGAGGCTCACGTCCAGCAACAATCAGTACCACATACCACAGTGCTGGGCGTGGTGGCTCACACCTGTTATCCCAGCACTTGGGAGGCAGAGGCAGGAGGACTGCTGTGAGTTTGAGGCTCACCTGAGCTACATAGTGAGCTCTGGGCCAGCCTGAACTACAAAGTGAGGTCCTATCTCAAAAAAACAAAAGAAACTAATAAACAAAATATATATGAATGTAAGACTTTTGGATATTGGTATGTTTCCATATTCACTGTATATAACTCGATTAAGAAAAGAGACCATGTGGAATTGGGATAAATGGGATAAAAGGGTTCAAGAGCCCTTTTTTTTTAGGTTTTTGGAGACAGGGTCTCGCTTTGTGCTTTAGGCTGGCCCTGAGCTCAGCCTCAAACTCACATCACAATCCTCCTGCCTCTGCCTCCCGAGTGCTGGGATTACAGGCGTGAGCCACCACGCCCGGCACTGTGGTATGTGGTACTGGTTGCTGCTGGGTGTGGGTCTCCACACCCAGTATTGTTATGTGGTTACCAGGGAATCGAACCC
>PVIR01029162.1:0-21324 GCA_004026965.1 Petromus typicus | reverse complement strand
ATTTCTACCCATTTGTTCAAATCTTTAATATCTTTCAAAATGCTTTATACATATTAGTATACAAATTTTCAGAGACCTTGGCTAATTTTATTAAGTATTCTGTTTTTTAGATATTCTATTGTTTTAACACTATTTTTAAATTGGAGTGTTTTCTTCACTTCATTTTTATTCATTACTAGTGTATAGCATATTTCTAAGTGGTTTATTTTGGATATTGAGCTTTTAGACTTTAATTTTACTGAATGTGTTTTGTAGTTCTTACATATATTGTTGATTCCTTAAAATTTTCTAGATACAGTACCATCTACAAGTGGAGATTGTCTCTTTTCCAAGATGGATGCCTTTCATTTCATTTTCTTGCCCAAATGCTATGCTTAGAACCTTCCATACAATATTGAATAGAAAAGGTAGAGCTGATATATTATACTTCATATTTTTCCTGATTTTAAAGTTTCAGTGTTAAGCATGAGATAAGTTGCAGATTTTTCAACATCCTTTATCAAATATTTGCTAAGTGTTTTAAAATTATAAAATTGTGTTAGATTTTTCAAATGTTTTTGTATGTTTATTGACATAATCAAATACTTTTTAAGCTTTAGCCCATTCATTCACTATATTATATAAATTGGTTTTAAAATTCTGAATCAGCCTTGCTGTCTAGGGATAAATTCCAACTTGACATGTACAGAATCTTTTTTTTTAATGATTTTGGATCAAGTTTCCTAGAATTTGGTTGAGGATTTTAATATTCATACTCATATTCAGATATAATGATGTGGTTTTTCTGTTCTTATGATATATATTCTAGCTTTTGTACCAGAGTAATCTGGTTTCATAGAATGAGTTAGATGTTCTGTCCTCTTCTGTTTCTGGAAGAGGTTCATTTAAAAATAGTATTGATTTTCCTTTAAAAATAGTGTAGGATAGAGGCCGGGGATTTAGCTCAGTGGTTCCAGTGCCTGTCTTGCATTCACAGGAGCCTGGAGACTCACACCCTCCAGCAACCTGTGCCACATACCACAGTGCCAGGTGTGGGGGCTCACGCCTATAATCCCAGCACTCAGGAGGCAGAGGCAGGAGGATTGCTGTGAATTTGAGGCAGAGCTAAGGGCCAGCCTGAACTACAAAGGGAGACTATGGCTAAAAAAAAAGTATAGTAGGATTCACCAGGGCAGGCATCTGAATGTAGCCTTTTCTCTGTGGAAAGTTTTTAATGTTATTAACATAATCTCCTATCTGTTACACATGTATTCAGATTTTCTATTTCCTTTTTACTCCATTTCAATAGGCTTTGTGTTTGGCAAAGCTTCTACATTTAAATGATCTAATTTTTTAGAATATAGTTCACAGTATTGCCTTATCCTCCAGTTAATTTCTCTAAGGTCAGAAATGAAGTCCTTTCTTTCCTTTCTGATTTTAGTGATTTGAACCCTCTCTCTTTTTTTCTTGGTCATAGTAAGTAAACTTTTGCCAACTTTGTTGACCTTTCCAAAGAATCAACTTTTGACTTCATTTATTTTCTCTAAAATTTCCTATTTTTAAATCTGTTTCAGTATGTATTATTTGCTTTTTCCATCTTGTTCTAGGTGTTTGTTTGTTTTTCTTGTTGCTGTGGGGTTTTTTTTAATATGGATATTTACAGCCATAAAACAAATATTGCTTCACTTGTGCCCCACAATTTTATGCATATTATGTCATTATTCTTAAAACAATTTCTTTTTTAAAATGAAATCTTTATTGGTACATTACATATACACATCATGACTGCATTCAATAATGAGAATTTGTACCAGTATATGACACAACTTAATTCTCATTTTTTCCTGTAACCTTACCCACCCTCCCACCCCTACCCCCTATATACATAAACTTTGATTTCTTTCTTTTTTGTTATAATCTCATTATTCTTCCCCTTCACCCTATTTTGCTTTATTTTCTATTTCACAATATATAACATACATTCTAGAACTCATTTACATCTTTATTTTCTCATACCAGAGAAAAGATTCGATATTTACCATCTGTGACCTATTTATTTCACTTATGAGGATGTCCTCAAGGTACATCCATTTAAGTATAAATGATTCAAACTTATCATTTTATATAGCAGAGTAATACTCCATTCTGTAGAAGAACCATAGCTTTTTTATCCAGTCTCCAGTTGATGGACATTTGGGTAAAGCAACTTCTTTTTTGAGACAGGGTCTCACTATGTAGTTCAGGTGGATCTTGACTCACTATGTAGCTCAGGCTGGCTTCAAACTCATAGTGATCCTCCTGCCTCTGCCTCCCAGCCGCTGGGATTACAGGTGTGCACCACTATGGCCGGCACTTAAAACAATTTCTAAACTCTCTTATTATTATTTAGGTCCACACAGATTTATAAACATGTTATTCCATTCCCCATAAGAATTTCAAAAATTTCTTTGATACTTAGGTCTAATTTTCATTTCAAGAAAAACAATTTCATATAATGCAAATCCTTTTAAATATCTTAGGTTCTGTTCTGTGGTCCAAAATATGGTCTGTTCTGAAAATTTAAATCTAAGAATAGTACATATGGAATGTGCTGATATGGAATGTTCTTTAAGTATGGAATGGAATGTTCTATAGATTTCTTTGGATCTAGTTGGTCTATATCATTCTAGCATAAGTGGAAAGAGAGTTCTTTTGATTTTTTTCTGTATTTGCTGAAGTAAAGAAGGCACTGTTGACAGCTATGTAGCTTTTTCCCTGGCCCTTAGGCCAGAGACAGCAGGGCTTTTCGTTTTTGTTTTTGGAAGCTTCTGTGGGACTATCCAGATTCGCAGTCCCACTCTAGAATATACGAGGCAAAAACGAAACCCACCTTGTTCGGTTCTCCTCAAGGTTTTGAGCTCCAAAGCTGGTCTGCTTTCCTCTTCCACCTTTTGGACTCTGCCTTTTGGTTTTGTATTTGAAGTCCTTGGGAGTTCGCTGTACTTAACAGGAAGGATGAGGCAGTCTGCCTGCTCTCGCTTAGCCCAGAACGGAAAGCCCATTATTACTTTTTTCAGTTCACATTCTAATAAGAGAAAAACGTCTTCATCTAGATTACTTTAATGTTTCGTTTCCTGCTAGTCAAGTAAGACCTAATGGCTTCTAGCATCACTGTTTTTACATTTTAACATAGAACTCTAAAGTTCTGAAAATAACTTAACACCCAAGTGATTTTTCCCTGAAAATTTAAGTTTTAAGTGATCTCTCCAACCAGCGAGAAGATTCACTTATGCCAAACAGACAGATACCAATCATCGTTACTTATTTACTCCTCAGTCTCAGCATATAGAAATTAAAATACAGACTTAAAAACTAATCCAGTTACGGGTTAGATTTTTATAGCTAGGCTACCACCAAAACTGGAGATGAAAGAAAAACTATCATTGGTCAACTCTTTGATCATGTTTTTGCTTTCATTGCTTCTATAAGTAGGAGAAATTGGTGATAGCACTCACTCCACATCTTCCTGAATCCTCCCTACTCCAAAATGCTTGGTTTTTACCAACAGTAACAATCTATTCCTGGGTTGCTGGGGGTTTGTGGAACTTGTGACCATGCACGCCACCCCTGCAGGTGACTTCATCTGACTCTTGTCTCTGCACAAATAGGCTATTGCCCCAGGAAAAAAGACATAAGCAAAACATTATGAAGGACAAGAGGAGGATATGGTTATTGACCTAATTAAAATTAAAACATGCAGTTTATCCAAAGATCTTACTGCAAAGCAAACAAATAAAGGAAATTTCATTTGTGTGCATACTCTAAGGACATAATCAACTTTATGAAGTGAAATGCAATGTATTCCTAACCTCATAACCACGCACAATCCCTCAGCAGACTGTGGCACACAGACCTACCTCTTTAGTGAGAAATATTAGAGACATAAGAAGGGAAAGCACAAGGACAAAAATACATCCTCAGAAAAGGATTAATTATGGATAAGTCTGTTCTTTAAAAACAGTCTGGTTTAAATCTTCCCCTATTCGCCTTCATCTTTACATGCTATTTTTCCTAAAAAGAGATAGGCATCTTTTAATTCTGAAAGAATATCTTCTTGAGAATTCTGCAAGTAATTGTTACCATGGAGTCAAGAATGTCCCATAGCAAGCTAATGTGTTCTTGGTGCTCAGGTTGTTTTGGCATTTAAAGTACTTACTACTCTAATAGACAAACCTGCAAGGAACAGAACCGATGATTCCATTCCCAGTTACCTCCTCTTATCCACATCAGCCTTCCTGCTCATTCTGCAAAACTGTGTATTTTAAAATGCTCATGGGTGAGAAAAATTAAGAAGTAATTTGTTGCTCAATATCTTTGTTTAGGTATATGTTATTCAAATCTGAGTACTATAAAATATAACATATAACTAAAGAGATAAGTAGTAAATTAAAAGTGTTTTCCATTGTGAAATTTGTTTTTTACCATCTCAAGAAAAAACATCCATGCAACAGAACATGCTGTTATTAAATTCCCTGTAACACTTTTCATCTAGAGATTCTAAAGCACATTATAAATTCATCCCACAAATAATCACAAGTGGGTGGAGAAAATGAGAAAAATAGACATAGATCCTGAGCATTTGCCCTCTATCAATAACTTCATTGTTTCTTGGCTGATAGAGCAATAATCTGGATCAGCCTCAACAGAAGGAAAAATGATTGTTAAGTTAAAATATAAAAGATTGCTATAATTAATTGGTAATGAAAACCTGAGGTGAAAAGGCATGATTTTTCAAGAAGTTATCAGAGTGAACTTCACAAAATCTCTCTGTACTTTTATCATTCTTCTTATTATGTATGATATTTTAAATACTTACACTTTGCTCAACAGGTCAAAGTGGAGAGTCCAATATATTTTTAGTTAATCCTAAGAAAAATCTTATAAAGTATGCAAGCAGATAATATCTTTATTGGATACTTGGAAAACGGGAGTTTATAGAGGTTGTATTACTTTATTAGATACATGTACATGATAAGAAAAATAGAAAATGGAACTGCATTGTAAATATTAGAATATGGATTTGGAACCCAGCCCACCTGAGTTCAAATCTCATCTGCTACTTGGTGCTTCAGTCTACATGGGCAAATGATGGCACATCTCTGCACCTCAACTGCCTCAAATATAAAGAAGTATAACGATGCTACCTACTTGTTTTAAAGGCAAGATTAATTTAAAGTGTCTAAAGCAACATGTAACATTTAGTAATACTCAAAGAAGTTAGCTCTTCTTATATTCTAACAATTCACTGATGTTCTAGATTTTTCAGTGCAATTTTCACTGTATAATGACCAGCCTTCTTTAGAAAGGAAACAGCCTCATCCATGGCCCAGCACTGGGCAGCCACTGATGGGTGGTAGCATAGATGGAGATATAAGCATCTGCCATAAATTTTGCTGATCCAATACAAAGAGATGAGCTGGGTCAATCTCACTTTCCTAAAATTTGGACTGTGAAGATGAGAACCGGATAGACTAAATATAAAAAGAAGCCATAAAGGAAAGAGGCTCCATGAAGAGCTTGGAGTTGTGAGGTGAAAAGATGCAGCGAGAGAGAAGAAAGAATATGTTGTGTTAACATTCTCTCACTTTCTAACTTCTCATTTGCACTCAATTTGGAGCTTAAAAATATCTCCCAAGTACTTTTCCAAATTTGGAATTTCATATGTTAGTCCATTTACATGGTGAAGTCCTCCATCCTGTTAAGATATTATATCCAGCTACTCTCCCTGGTAGCACTTATGCTTTGAGTCTGCCCTACTTATGCTTTGAGTCTACTCTACTCTACTTGTCTTTCACCTACTAACTTTATTGTTTTTATTTTACTTGCCATCTACTTTTTACTTCCAAATCAGAATTTTTATCACTTCACAACTACTTCATAAGTCTGATGAGTTCCAAGAACTTTCTAGGAGCTAGTAACCAAATGGTAAAGGAATGAATAAACATGGATTATGAGTGGTTATTCAATGCTTATGTGGTCTGATCACATGGACACTGAGAAGGAGCTCCTACCCTTCCTCCCACAACCCCCTCCTCATCCCTGAAACTCATACTTTCATCCAGTTACAGGTTGCTTACAGGTTGCTTACAGGTTACAGTAAGAATAGAGCCTTCAAATGTAAGAACCACGGGGAGAATATTGAATTATTTTCCAAGTATGCAAAAGTATAGATGCTTTACTGAGATATTTTGAAAAGCCAAAAGCATTAGAGGTCCTTCCATAAGATGAAGAAGTAATTAAGAAAAATATACTAAGGTGGGAGGACTATGTATCACTATGGACTCTACATATCTCTCTTTTGATGAAACTCAACCTTGTAGATTTAATTTATAATTTGAATGATAAAACACTTAACCTCTCTGGACTTCTGCATGGTCATGTTCATATATTCATGTTTATTGCAAGCATTAAGTAAAATGTATTTTATGGGGGAAACACCCTTTCTCAAATATTTCCTTTTATATGGAAAACGAATCTCTTATGTCTCTTCTCAAGAGAAGAAGTCTCTACAAGGAATCGGGGAAGTAAATTCAGGCAATTTATTTCCCTAGGCAATTCAGTAAATTCAGTCTGGACCCAAGTCATTTATTTATTTTGTTCTTTTATTCATTTCCATATGAAGGGATTAGTACAATGGTGTCAGTATGCTAATTCCTCAATTAGCATAAAGGATAGCAAACTACCAAAATAGAAGCTTCTTGGGCCCAGGGACTAGATCTTGGATCCCTCTCACCTAATCTGGTATATCTCTTTCAATGTCTGATGGAGAGTTGGAATTCTTTATATATTTTCTGAAAAGTTCAGTATTAACAGAATACTGCAACCCTTGACAAAGAATAGACACAATATAATTTGCCTTTCTCTACCCAAAGTAATGGAAGGAAGGAGTATCTCAACAAGTCCACTTATTTGAGCAGCTGAATTTTCCCATGAGCCAAGTATTTTCCAGTTCTGTCAACCCCATCTAACAATACTAAGGCAGCCTAGAAAGACTGCCTGCCCTGCAGTTTGCTATTGTGTAGTTACACCCTGATTGTGTCCTTTGAAAGTTTTCTTAACTGGTACTTTCAGAAGTACTCCTTAAGTTTAGAATTCTTAAATAATAGTATCTTCAAGTCCAGAATTGGGCTTTTTCTGCAGATCTAATGAGCATCTTAGATACAGTTTGCAAACTCAGCTTACGAGTGTGAAGACAATCACTCTTTGAAAAATCAAGTTAAACTGAAGTTTCATCCATACTTCCATGTATGAGCTGCAAATGGTTTTCCCAGCCTCTGCTCACTTGTTAAGCCTTTACAGTTAAATATCTGTTACATTACTGCAATTCTGAAAAAAAGAACTCTCAAGTGTAGGCAGTAGCTTCTATTTAACTGCAGCTAATAAATTAAGCAGTGTTATTCTTTATATCAAAGAAATGAAATGATGAAAGCATAAGGAGTTTTCTTTGGGTTTGTTGGGGATGGCCTTGGGGGTGGCCCTTTTGGGGGTTTATGAGACAGTATCTCATTTTATAATTCAGGCTGGCCCTGAACTTACTGTGTAGCCCAGTCTAGCCTTGAACTTGTGCCAATCCTTATGTCTCAGCTTCCTAAATGCTGGGATTACATGCCAGGTGTTCATATTTATTATTTATTTGAATCTTTATTGTTACACTATATATACACACGATGATCATATTCAGCATTGAGAATTTGTAACAGTATATGACATGCCTTAATTCTCATTTTTCCCATTCTCTTACCCAACCTACAACTCTCCAACCCCTATAGACATATGTGTTTTTTTCCTGTTTTTTTTTACCATATTTTTTTCTCCTCATTCCTCACCCCTACACCTCATTTTTCTTTGAATATTTTCTATTTCACAATATCTATCATATATTCTAGAACTAATTTACATCTTCAGTTTCTCATACCAGAGAAAAAATATGAAATTTACACATCTGTGACCTATTTATTTCACTTATGAGTATGTCCTCAGGGTATATCCATTTGAGTATAAATGACTCAAACTAGTTATTCTTTATGGCAGAATAATACTCTATTTTATAGAAAAAAAAAAAAAACACATCTCCTTTCCCAGTCTAGAGTTGATAGGCACTTAGGTTGTACCCAAGATTTAGCTATCACAAACTGAGCTGCTATAAACATGGGTGCACACATGTCACTGAGATACAAATCTTCTAATTCTTTAGTGTATATCCCTAGCAGGGGAATATCAAGATCAAATGGGACCTCTAATCCTAGTTTTTTGAAGAATATCCACACTGATTTCTATAGTCATTGTACCATTCTACATTGCCAGCAACAGTGGAGAAGGATCCCTTTTTCTCTGCAGCCTCACCAGTATTTGTTGCTAGCTAATTTCAAAATAGCAGCCATTGTTTGTGGAGTGATATGAAATCTCAGTGTTGTTTTCACCTGAATCTCTCAAATGACCAGCTGATGTTGAGCTATAAACAGATTAAAATTGCACCATCATCACTATCTAAATCTCTTTGGCTCCTTACCAGTAATAAACATCATAAATTTTATAAATGATTAATTGCCTGGCTTAAATTGTTTCTATTATTGTGTCTTGTCTATATTACTGCAATAGTTCCCTGATTACAACTGAAACCATACACACACCTACACACATGCATGTTCGCATGTAAGAACAATAATGCTTTCTTTCTAGTCACATGCCGTAATTTACTCTAACACAATCCATTTGCACAAGGTAGAAATCTGCAAGTTATCTTTGACTTCTCACTTTTCCTCCATCCAGAACATCCTGCTAATTTCCACATCTTGAAAATCTTAACCATCCATTTGAGTCTATCTCCACCTGACTGGATAACTGCCACAACCACAGCACAGGCATCCTTTCTTCCAGCCTAAATCCCTACCAACCCATTCTATTCACTGAGTGAGATTAAATTTCCAAAGTGCAATCTGATAATATAATTTCCTGCTTGAAAGACATCATGACAACCCTTTTCCTTTCTGATAAAGTTGAAACTGTTATGTACATAAGGTACTCCAGGAGTTGACCTCTGACCATTCTTCCAACATTATTCTTTTTACTCTCTACTTTTTAATTCTATTGTAGTTGCACTGAACTTCTAGTTTGTCTTTTAGGGCTCTATGAAAGGTACTGGTCCCTTCGGGTGTTTTCTTAACCACTCCCTTGCTTTTGAAACTGCATCATCTTATTTGCTTGGCTAATGTCTACATGTTCCTCATGTCTTTGCTCAAATGGCAGTTCCTCTGTAAATTTTTTCTTGGTTATTCTCTTGGATGGGCTCTGCATTTCCCATACTTGAGCACATATGATGAGTCACAGTTATGATTAAACATTTGGTCTTGATTATGTTACTGTTAATTGTCAGTCAGTTGCTTTTTCTCATGTGTAAAATGAGAAAAGAAGACTTGCTAGGCATTAATAAAGCTGTATTTCTCAAAGGTTGCTCATTCAAAATCTATTAATATTTATTAGACATAACATATTGACTTATTGAACAAACATGAATAGAAATCTATTATGAAATAGGTCCTATTCTGGATGGTTTTGATGTATGTGAAAAACAATAGACAAAGATCCCTTGATTTGTGAACCCCACGTTCCACTGGAGGAGGAGAGACAAACATAATGAGATGGTAAGCTTCATTGTATGCTGTATGACAGCAAATGTTATAGAAAAAGTAGTGCTGAGTTGGGAAAGGGAAAGGATCAGAAATATGAGATGAGTAGGAAGTGGAGTCATATACTGTATTATTAAATAGGGCAGCCAAGGTGGACCTTATAGAAAAGGTAGCAAAGACACATTTCCACAAAGACTTAAAGAGGAAGAGACCGAAGAATGACAACCTGGGGAAAGCATTCCAAAGTGAACAGTAATGTAAAGGCTTAAGAATCAATATGGTGAGGAGGAGCCAGGAGGGCCATGGGGATGTGGCAAAGTGAGAAGGAGCTAAGTCCTTTGGCTCTGACTCTAAATAAAATTGGAACATCCAAATAATATCAAACCAAGGAGATAGGTAGGTAGATACATCCATAGATAGATGACAGACAGACAGGCAGATAGAGGATAGATAGATCTTCCCAAGATCTTTCTGGCTGCTGTGTTGAAATCAGACTATAGAGGGACAGAAGGTTAAGCATGGAGACCAAATGGGCCAATGAGGAGCCAACTGGATGTTGACCAAGAGAGATGATGATGGCTTAAACAGATGGTGAGTGTGGAGGTACACAGGTTCCAAAGTGAATTTAAAGATGCATCAAACAGGATTTCCTAACAGACTGAAGAGGAATAAAAGAGAAAGATCAGTGTAAGACTCCCCAAGGTGTTTTTACTTGAACAATTGGATGAGAATATTAGCTATGCATTGAGATGGGTACTACCAAAAGTAGAATAAGTGCAGGAGAATGTGAAAGTCTGGTTTCAACATGTTAGGTGTGAGCTGCATACTAGACATCTGCATGAATCTGCTGAGTGAGTATGTCCTCCTAGAATTAGGAAGGACTGCTTGGGTTTCAGATCAAGATTTGGAGTTTGTTTGTACCAAAAGGCACAAGACTGAGTTATCTGGTGATATATGAAAACACTTGGGTGTTTCTGCTGAGAAGAAGTTTGTAGTTTAGAGATAGAACATAGTAACTATTCACAAAATACTTGTCCCTTTCCTGAAACAATTATTCCATGTATGCTTTGTAGAATGTGTGCATTTGCACCACTGAGAGACAATTATTAAAAATACAGATTTCTGAACTACACTCTGAGCACACTGAATTATCAATTCTAGAGGTGAGGTCCTGGAACTTGTATTTTTAACAGAACATTCAGTTGATTCTTTCACTTGACATTTGACAACTACCATAATAGAAGCACCATCAATATTTGCTGAACTCATTCACATTTTCAAGTTCTAATTTCCCCAATGCTAATTCAACAACAATGTGACACTCAGAGGTTCAACTCATTTTCATTTCTAATCATAACTGTAGGCTGAATTTCCATCTGTAGCTTGCTTATTCAGGGTAATTCAAGTGTCTGAGTACTGCAGCATCAAGGCTCACATGACAGAGTAGGGAAGAACCTCAGTGGACACTCTGATGCTAACTTCCCTTTCTGACGTGGGGAAGGAGGGCTGGACCTGTACAGTGCATCAGCAAGAGGCAATAGAGCTAGAGCTTAGGTTTTGTGTTCTTTCTTTGTTTTCACTGTCCTGAGCTCTCCACAGGGGGTGAGGCCAAATGATTTCTCAGAGGCTCTTTCAGTGATCAGATTCTATGACTTCCTGCCCTGAAGTTTCTACAAAGGAACACTCCACAGAGCATCAGCCCTGACTACCAGGGACACTTGCACAGGAACACATTTCCGATTTCCAGCCCAGTGCTTCCAGACAGTCTATAGACAAGCACACAATCCCAGGGGCTTCACGCAGCTGCCACAAGACACCAATGGCATGACGACAGCCCTCTTTGTGGCCTTGAAAAGAAAAATAAAAACTAAGTGGAAAATATCTTTCCTAGATGTCTAGGACTCTCGGCGTGAAGCAGAGCACAGTCAGCACATTGGATTAGAGACTTTGGGACCAAAGATGATTATGCTTTATCAGAGTTCCTGCTCATCACACCAGCATCTCACTCTCTACCTTTCCAGGTTCTTTGCAGCTAGAAAAATAAAACATTTTCTCTTTCACATCTATTTCATGTAATCTTGGAGTCTTCTCACACCTGGGTGATGTGAGGGTAAGTTTGCTCCTGCAGGAAATGGGCCTTGGTTACTTTCAGGCCGCCATCACTGCACACTTCCCTCACCTGGTTTAGCTGGCCCAGGGTGTGACAGAATTTGTTATTGTTAGCACCCCATCCCCTCCCTGGACTCTCACCCTGTCCCCAGTGCTGGCGGGCTTGGGCCAAGGCAAAGAAAGGAAGGAAGGAAGGAAGGAATAGAGTTTGTTACCCTAGGCTCCTTCCTTGAGAGCTGGGCCTTGTTTCTGGTACTATGGCTGGAAGCCAGAGACCTCTGGTGAATCTGCCCCGGGAACCACAGTGCTGTCTCTCCTTAGCTTGGAGCTGCACTTCCTCGCTGAGAATGACTTTACTACCTGTGCACTGGCACCTGGCCAGCCCTTGAAACCGCAGAGCGCTGGGTCAGTCTGCCAGTATTTATGACTCAGCCAGTCAGAGGAGGCCTTAGAGACTTGAATTTCTCACGTGATCCCAACGAAGATCATATTTCCAGAACCTGTCAGTATAGCACTAGACCACTTAAATACAGACATTCTCATTTATTGACCAGGTTCTGTTCCTGTGGCTATGTTGAAAGAATTGGTAACTAAATGAGAAAATGCATATACTATACACATTACAATATTCAGAGCAAATGGTCAAAGCAAACTCCAACTTGATGAATGCTTATATTTGCATAACTCTTACAGACAATACTGTCTCATATATCAGAACATTAACTATAAGACTATACAGTACAATGTGCAAAAATTACAGTACTATGCTGTACAAAAAGTCATCATAAAGCCACACTCCTGCATTTTAAGTCTGAAAGCGGATTGTAAGTCCAAGTGGTGGGTAGTAAATTCAACCAATTGTTTAAAAAGTAGTTGTCAAATAAGGAATACCTGGATAGAATATCTGGCTGGTATGCGAGGGAGCAGGGAGAGGGAAGGAGAGATGGAGGAGGAGGGATAGAGTGTGGGAGGGAGGAAGGGAGCATAAAAAAGAATCACTAACATTACTGAAGAAGAATCACTAACATTACTGAAGAAGAATCCTAACATTACTGAAGAAAAATCACTAACATTACTATGCTAAACATGACATTTCTCACTTATACCTCACAGGTCTTATGAATATCGTCACATTTTGCCTAGAATTTGAGGCTTCACAGACTCATAGAGACAGTCAATGGTGGAGCTGATTCTAGCTCCTCAAACCTTATATTTTGTAACAAGTACAATTTATATTTCCTTCCTTGTTTATTGTACTTCAGCTTCTCTCTGTTGGTGAGGGCTGTGTTAGAGGGAAAAATGAAGCCTAAGATGGTTACTCTTTGGTTCACACAGCGGAGTGGAGTGATTTCTAGTGGTCATTAAGTCCCAGTCAGCAGCATGACAACCCAAGCCCAACTGGTCAGGCTCAGTATAAGTAACTGATAAACCAAGGCCAGTGCTTGCCAGTGTCCAAAACTCACATAACCAAGGTCAATAGAGACACATGGCCACTGGTTTGCATGGATAGAAATGTAGACCAAGCAGCTAAAGACTGCTGTGAGAATGGAGAGACTAAGTGGTCAAGGGCTTCTGTGAGAAGGGGCTGGCTGGGGGCCTGAGGACCACTGTGGTATGTAGTGTCTGGGGGCCGCAAGGCTGGCTACACTGATGGAGTAGAGATAAGCAGTTTAGTAAAAGATGTTTTGCCCAGTTCACAGCTCTGCATCTCTGCCTTGGAATGCCCAGATCTTGAGTGAGCCTTCTCATGCTGCACTAGTGACACGACGTATGGTCAGGGGCCAAGGCAGGTCCCCATCCCTCTCCACCCCCACCACTGGTGCTGTCGAGGTTTCTGAATGCTTCAAAGAAACCTGTGCTACAGCAATACCTTCCCTTCAAGATTCTGGACCAATGAAATGGTCAACAAGTGTGCAAATCATTTAATCTGTGACCATAATTAAATCATTAAGGAATCCAGTTTAAATCAATATCAACATGGGTGGTACCTGTTTAATGTAGTTAAATAACATAATTCTCAGATCTGTGGTATACTTCCTGTCTTCTTGGACATATGCTGTGGTGCATTTCAATAGCCAGATGGGTAGAGATTCCCCATCCCAAATATCCAGTTCCCATGAGTGTTACATATCCAATGCCATCTGTCAAGAGCTGTTTAAATCTCCTCCGCAATAATAGCAAATCAAAGCAAATGACAGAGGATGGAAGAAAAGAGTCAAGAGGAAATGAGGGACTACCTGGAGCAAATGGAAATATTGTGGAAAATGGGAAGAAACTGTCCTTCCTTAAAGGGATACAACTGGATATTAAAGGTCAGGTGAATTATTATACAGTCCACCTCACAGTTCCCATAAGAGATTGGTTCCAGAACACACACAACATATTACAAAATCGTTTTTCTTTCTTTTGATGCACCTAGCCAATTCCAATTTTAGTCAGACCAAAGTTGTACATGGAGAGCCGACCTCTGTCATTTTTAATGCAAAATCTAGTTAACCTCTCCAGGTATACTGCAAGTCAGCCCCTTCACCTCTCCATCTCTCCACAGCTCTCCTCTGTGCTCATTCTCTGATTATCACCATTTCTGGAAAATCTTTCTTGCACAGAATGTGAGGTGGAGGTCAGTGTAGTTCTCCAAGGAGAAAAACAAATGGAAAAAAAAAAACTTTACTTCTTATTAAACATATATTAGTGTAAAAATACAATAGACTTTTTATGAAACCAGCCTGCAGGTCTGGTCGGCCCACACTGAGTTTGAATTTATTTTCTGAGCAAGTAATGAGTCATTCTCAATCAGAGCACCAACTTATTTGCACCTCTGAGAAGAAGAGAGAGTGATGGTTTATCATCTAGAATAACTGATTGGGAATACTCTTTATGAAAAGCTGTATACAGTCAATGCTGCCTTATGACGGTGTTAAAGATTAAAACTTGAGGATTTTGAGTTAAATATGAAGTGATAAAAATGGATTGCCATGTGAGTCTTGTCATATTTATACTTAACTCATTAAATAGTTTTTTCTACAGTACTAGACCAGAAAAGCCACATCACCTTGGGTTTGTTAGAAGTAAAGATTGCTAGAACTCACTCCAGATCTCTGAGGCCAAAGATTCTGGGAATAGGACTCTGGAGGTTCCCACAAGCCTTCCAGGAAATCTTGCTGTGTGCTAAAGTCAGAGACTCATGGCCCTTTGAGTTTTGCTTTTATTTTTAAAAACTAGACAGACCATCTTGCCATGAGTCAATGAGGTACACGAACCTTATCTGTCTGGCTCACTAGAGGCTGTCAGTTCATCTTAGAAGACATGCTGACCACCAGGAGGTTATGTATCTGGCAGCAGTGTGACAGAGTCCAGGCCACTGAATTCAACAATGTGACCAGCCACTAGATGGAAGTTTTAGTGTCCCACATTTATCTGAATGCAATCATGGCCCATGACAGAGTGAGCCCCTCTAAGAAATAGCTTCACGTGTTAGTTGCCTGACAGCCACCTGGTTTAGATCTTGCTATGGAATAAAAATGAACTAGTTTCCTGTTGCTACATGGACTTCTCCTGGCGCTTCTGACATGTTTTTCTCCTCTTGAGATTAGCTGGGATGATTTGAGCTTCCATTGTCCCACTTCACATTCCACTCTCTGAATAAATATGAAATGGCCAAGTTGGAGGGAGCTGAAGCTACACATATCACACTCACAAAAGTCTGACCAACACAGAGGTGCCCAGCCCAAACATCTCAGCCAGCATAACACATAAAACTAAATCTCTTTTCCTCCACTTCCTTTCTCCTTATTTACTTACCTACTTTTCCCAAGTATCAGTTCTTCTGATCCATTTTATTTATGTCTTGATAAGTTCATTTTGTAAGAAAAGATTGACACTTAATTTTTCCAGTCCTTGGCAGACAAAGGATAGGAGAGGATGTTGGGAACCCACCAGGGACATGCTAGTAACATCCAATGTCCTTTCACTGAAATACTCAGCTGGACACAATGTTTGTGGTTAAATCTTTCACAAAACAAGGACAGAAACTCAGACAGAAAGAAATGGAAAAATAGACATTTTAGTTCCAGAGTAGTAGAGCTGACATTCTTGATAATGATGACCTTTGTTGCCAAAAGATCATAACGATGTCCTGTCACCTGTACCATATTCCTGTAGCTGCAGGGAAATCAGTGGGCAGAGAAGCCATGTGAAAAGTGCCTACAAAACTAGTTGAAAGCATCTGTGACATTTATCTGAAAACCTCCAAGGTTTCAGTCATGGCCTTCTCCACCTAAGCTTAACATAGACCTAATGATCCCAAGGAAAGAAACATTAGAAAAGTTATGACTTTTAAAATTCATATGTTTTGATGTCGCTATTCTCTACAATACTAGTACTATTTTCCATTTCTAGGTCCCTGTGAAAAAATGCAAGATTTCTAAAAACAATGCTTTACCTGTGCATTACTTGAAAAACAGCCAAGGTCACCTATATTCTAGGTTATAGCTTCTTACACACATACACACACACACACACACACACACAAACACACACACATTTCTATATATTATATGGATATCATATAAAAGTAGAAAAAAATAAGTGTTATAGACAGAATTTCTGAGTTTGCCAGCCCACCCCAGTGCTGTGTAACAAAGACAAATATTTGAGCTCTCTGAGCTTTTGTTTTCTTATTTATAAGAAGCTCTTCTTCCCATTTCACATGGCAGATGCAAGACTAGTGAGGAAGAGCCCACAAAACTGCTTCCTTTCCTATACAGAATGTCTAGAAGTAACAGTATTGCTATGTTTATTTCTCACTTCATATTTTGCTAGTGCAAGGCTGTCAGCCTTTTTATGAAGCACATGTGTCTTTGACATATATTTTGTTGCTGTTCATCAAAACTTGGTTCAGATTCTCACATTAGAATATATCATTAATAAAACACTTTGGTAAATTCTTTGGAAACCATCTGTTTCTCTTTAAACTAGATTTTCCTGTACTCCCCTTAACAAGAGATGCTAAGGTTTATTTTTAAAGCTCTAGAGAAGACTCTCTCAGCCTTGGCACTACTGGCATTTTGGGATAATTCTTTGTTTGTGGGGACGGTCCTGTGCATTGCACGATGCTTAACAGCATCTGTGGATCCTGCCCACTAAATGTCAGCAGCAACTCCCAACCAGTTTGAAGAACCAAAAATGTCCCAGGATATTGCCAAATACAACACCTGGAGGGGCAGAATTACAGGGAATGGTAAACACTGTTTTAGGTGCACAGTATATAGACAGATAGGGAGCTTGCTTTCCAATTCTTTTGCAGCCCCACCTTTCACTGAGCAATCATTAGCAAGTGTCTAACATCTCAGGGCTTGTTTCCACACCTGTACACAGGAGTTGAACAGATAATCTTTAAGTAACAACCCAGCTCCGGGATTCTACCACTTTGGGTATATGTATTGACTCCCTCCATGAAATGAATTTTTCTTTTCATGAAATGGAGGCTTTGTGCCTTTCTATGTAGCAAGAACAGTCTTGATGTTAACATCCTTTCTAAAACTCATTTTTTTGGCTAGTATGTTTTCAGAATTGTGTTCCACAATTCTTCTAGCTGCATTTATAGGAAAAGGTGAACCCAAAGAGCTGAACTTAGAAATGATCTCCTAGGTAACTACATAATTCTTGCCTTGTTATTAATTGCATTCTTATCTACAGCATCCACTGGTTGCTGGCTTTGAGTCACCATTCTAAAGGAAAGATTACCTTTTGCAATCACTGTGAAGCAATTCCGTTGCCCAATGTGATGAGCCACTAGAAGTAAATATTAAAAATTCACTTTGTTGGTTGGTTTCAGGGGCAATATGAAAGGTCTTCCAACTTCTTCACTGAGTTAAAGATAAATGCTTAACACAAAGAACAGGTCATCCCCACCTTAGTCTTGAGAGCTATGAGCTATTCCCATGGCTATAGAACCCATACGAGGGCTGAATTCAGAACTTGTTTGTGGAGTATTTGTCACTTTCTGTCTCTTTTCTAAATGTGTCCCTTGCTGTTACAACCTTGTTTTCTTCAAAAGTATTATCTCCACCAGGATTAAAGGGCCACAAAATAAAGAACTCCTTGCTTGAGGAACCTGTGAGAAGTCAGGAGTAAGACTGCAGGGCTCTGGGTAATTCAGCAGACATTACTTCCGGGACCCTTCCTGTGGCAAGAAACATTAATAATTGTAACTGAAAAATTACTAGAGACTCAGTGCAGCATACACAGGACTAAGTTTCAGGGGAACCAAGACATGAGGGTGACAGTTGGAAGACATACTTCTGTGAGTTTAACTCCAGGAGCTCAACCAGGTTCTTACAGTACATATCTGAGAAAAACTACCTCATGCGTAAGGCAGGGAGAGTGAAAAAGGTGCCATGTTGAAACCTAACAGAGTACTCTGTCTTAACAGGCTTGCTTTTAGGAGCAACTGCTTAATCAGACCCTAACCTGATCAAGTTTGTTGCTCTGATTTGGGGTGGGTTTTCTGCCGAGTGGTTATCTGTATTTCCTTTATAGTACTTTATCCTTTAAAATATCCCATACAGCAAAGCTTCTCTTTGATCTTTCAACCCAGCCAATCCTCCAATAGCAGGCTCAGCTTTCATGCTGGAAATAATCCTGAAGGTACAGATACCACCAGCTATAATTTTCACACAAGAGCCATGGTACCAGATACCCATAATTCATCTTCTTATTTTGGTTTTTCAATAGAAGGAGTAAATATATTTGATGTATTGTCCAATTTCAATTTTCTGGAGCGAGACCCCCAGTGCTCCAGTACTTTCCCACAATAATGGTTTTGGTGTGTTCGGTCATGTTACTACTACATAAATCCAAGACCAGAGAGAAATAGAGAGCCTGCTGAAGTTTTAGCAGAGCCAAACTGATGAAGGGGAAGAGAAATGCTCTAATCCAGCCAGATCCAGATCCAGGTTTGCATGTGGGAGAAGGGAGGTACCTAACTCTGGTCTACTTTAGCCATTCCCTCCCACCCTGCAGGGGCCAGGCTATGAAGCACTTGAAAAGTTAGCTCACAGTCCAAAGGCAGAGTCATGAAAAGACTGAAGTGTCATCATGGAACTAACACATAAAGAGAAAGAGGAATAGAAGAAACATTTGAAAGAATGACTCAAGAATTTCTTAATTTTAATGTCAGACACCACACTAGAGATTCAAGAGGTTCAGAAAACATCAACAGAATAAATGCCAAAAATTACATGTATGTATGCCCTTTCTGAACTTTAGAAAATCAAAGGTAAGGGAAATATCTGAGAGAAATCAGGGGCAGGTTAACGCATAGAGGAACATGAACTGAACTGCATCTGACTTTTCCTCAGGAAGCACAACCAGGAGTAAAGCAAAATACTTAAAGCATTCAGAGGAAGAAGATATCAATTTAGAACTTTGTAGCCTCTGAAATTATCCTTCAAAATGAAGGAGAAATACTTTTCCTGGTAAAACTGAGAGATAAATAAAACTGGATAAATTTCACAGAGATAAATAAAACTGGAGATTTCAATACTCCTTTATTAGAAATGGATAGATATGGCAGGCAGAAAGACATTTCTCAGACAGAGTTGAACACAATAAGCCCAGAAATCAAGTAGGTATGGTTGACATGTAAAGACTACTTTCTCCAATAACAGTGGATTACAAATTTTTTTCTATAGGAAGAAAATGTTCAAAGGGAAAGAAAAAATTTGATGTTTTAAAAAAAGGAAACAAAGCTTATGCATACAGAGGGCAGGAAGTTGTAGGGAGGGCAGGGGAATAGGAAAAAATAAGAATCAAGATGTATCATATACAGGCACAAACCCTCAATGTTGAATGTGATCATAATGTATATATAAAATGTATCAATAAAATCAATTTTTTAAAAAAGAAAAAATTTATTTTCTCGCTGACATGAAACCACAATCTGGGCTACAAAACACATCAAAAACATTGAGAAGAATGAATATCACATAGTATCTGTTTTCACATAATGATTCAATTAAACTAGAAATTAAGAGCAGAAAAACACTTGGAATATGCATGCAAACCACACACTTCTAAGTAAGCCATGGACTGAAAAAGAAATCACCAGAAAATTTTTAAAGTATATCAAACTAAATGAAAACACAAACTATCAAAATTTCTGAGACAGATGAAAGGCTTTAAAATTTATAGCGCTGAACACGTATGTTACAAAAAGCTCTCAAATCAACAATAAACCAGTACTCAAATAAACTAGGAGAGAAGTAAATAAAATCATGGTAAGCACAATAAGCTAAACAATAAAATGTAGGACAGAATCAATGGAATTGAAAATAGAAAATAAAATGAAAAAATTAGTTTTTTTAAAAAGACCAATAAAATGAGTTAGACTCCTCTGTATTAAACTGAAAAAGGGCAAATGATGCAACTTACTAATCTCAGAAATGAAAGAGGGGACATCACTAAAGAAGCGATGATGATTAAAATGATAATAAAGAAATGCTGTGTGTCACTTTCTACCCACTAACTTGATGTTATTGAAGTAAACTAATTCCATGAGAGATATAGTACATCCTCAAAATGTAAGAGACTGCTAATGATCATAAATATGGAATCAATAACTAATGACTTTCTGAAGCAGGAAATACCACACCCAGATGGTCCCTTAGCCAGTAATACCACATATTTAAGGAAAAATTTATACCAGTTTTCAACAATGTCTTTCAACAATGTCTGTCTTCTGGCAGAAGACAGAATCAGAACACTTCCTGATTCATTTCATGAACCCAAAATTAATAAAATATCAAAAGCATACAAGTACATTGTAAGTAAAGAAAGCTAAAGAATATGATTACTTAGGAACACAGATGCATATAAAAAACATAGAAAAAATATTAGCAATCAGATTCAACAATACATAAAAAGAAATACATACCATGAGCAAGTACATTTTATCCTAGATGTAGAAGTCTGGTTAAATATCCAAATTTCAGTTAATACATATCAGATTCCCAAAACAAAGAAAAATCACATGGTCATATTAAAAGATGCCAAAAACATAATTTGACAACAACAACAACAACAAAAAGAAAACTTAGCAAACTAAAAATAGAGAAGAGCTTCTTCATCTTGCTAAAGTACATCTACAGGGTCAGGGATGGGGAAGCATGTCAGTAATCCCAGCACTCGGGAGGCAGAGGCAGGAGAAAGACCATGAGTTTGAGGCTCGCCTGAGCTACATAGTGAGCCAAGGCCGTCTTGAACTACATATAAGACCTTGTCTCAAAAAACGAAATAAAACAAAAAAAGACTATCTACAAAAATATCTACAGCTGACATTTTATCAGTGGTGAGAAATTCAAAGCTCACTCGTTAAGATGTAAATGAGTCCTAGCATTGTATGTTATATATTGTGAAATAGAAAATGCTCAATGTAAAATAAGGTGAAAGGGGACAATGTTGAGATTGTAACAAAAAAGTAAGGAAACAAATTTTATGTATATGGGGGGGTGGTAGGGTGGGTAGGGCTATGGGAAAAAATGAGAATTAAGTTGTGTCTTATACTGGTACA